>KK114431.1:72965-95065 GCA_000611955.2 Stegodyphus mimosarum
CCGAACGCATCTCCGCAACCGTCATTCGCCTCTGTCATCTATGGCCCGTGGTGCACCACATTTGCCACGTCGCTGATTTTGGACAGTCCCATTTTGCCATGCACGGTACACTTTTACCACGGCGGCACGCGAACAGTTCACAAACTCAGCCGTTTCGGAAATGCTTCCACCCTCCTTGGCCCGAAAGCCAATGATCATGCCCTTTTGGAAGTCGGATAAATCGCTTCGTTTCTGCATTACGCCAACGATTGAAATGTTTTCCGAAGCCCTCACACACCCTTTATATACGCTCAACTGCACTGTGCTGCCACCTGCCTTCTGTGATTGGTTATTTAACTCTGACATGGAAAGTACGTGGTGGTCACATTAATGTGACTGGACTGTGTATAAGAGAAAGGAAGACCTTAAGGAAATACTTAATTTGAAGAAAACATGTATAGTCCCTTTTTAAAATTTTATGATTGTTTATTAACCAGGAGAAATAAATATTTTGATGGAAATTCAGCCCTACTCTGATAACAATCATCTCCCTTCACAATGTGTTTATTTTTGATATCTAAAATGAATTTGTTTTATATGTGGCAATGCTTCCCTGTGAAGTAGTCTTTAGATTTTTAAAATAATTTTTGGGCTAACATTTCTAGTTCATGATGAGCATTTTTATTTTTTAATATTACATATGAAGTATTAACTTTCCCCCTTCGTTTTTAGCCAAGGATTTATAAAATCTTATGTACTTTCTTAATATAGTTAGTTTCCATAAATATTTATTTTACTGCTTATAAAACACAAACATGCTGAATGTTTGTGTAAAATCCATCCCATGTATTTACAGAAAATAGCACAAGCAATGTTAAGTACACCACAAGTGCAGAGCATACAAGCACTGTCACAGAATTGACTGGTGTGGTTACTAGTGACATTATATTCCAGTGTCAAGGCTTTTTTCTAACACAGACTGTTCAAGAAGCAGCATAGCGCTTTAAATTATTTTCTTTCTTTTTAATTAGAGCGTGAAGTTTGTATTTAGGATAACCTGTAATAAATTTCATAAAATCTGTCTTGGCAGAAACGTTATAGACACCTGTCATGTCTGATTTCCAAACTTGTAGATTTTCACTGCAGTTAATTTGCAATTTGTTTTTTTTATCATTTCTTGGAAATCAATGAGGGCTGCAAAGACAGACTGGGACAACAGATTGAGAAACGTTGTTTTAGGACAGTGAAATAGTTACAAACTTTGATCTTTTAAAAATTATCAATGATATCCAGATTTTGAAGTGTCATTAAGTATATTTTTAACATTGCTAGGTTTAAAGAAGATTCAGGATACAAAGCCATCACTAGGCCAAGAAAAGACAAAGATAAGGTTGTTCTCTGTATACATAATGAATTGAGTAATCAAGTCTATTTTGGACGGGAAAATATCGATGATTTGGCTTCATTAAAAACAAAAAATATTATATTATTACGCTTGAAAACAAATGAAATACTCTTTATTCTAACTGTATTAATATTTCTACTATTTTAATGTAATATATTATTTTGAACGAATTATCAATATGGTACTTTCTGATGTATCTCATTTTACTTTAATATGCACTATTTTTTTTAGTATATATATATTAAAAAATAAAAAAAAATTTAATCCATTACATATCAAACCTCATTCAACTATTATAAAAATAAAAATTATTTGCATAAGCAATAAACACTGTGAAGATCATCCGTGAGATCAATAAACAAATGTATAAAAATGCAGTGAACAAATGCTTAAAATTTTCAAAAAATGAATGCAAAACAGTGAAAACCAAAAAGCAGTACAAATAAAAATGAAATATAAAGAATTTCTAGCTCTCAGCACATCACTATCTGGTGTATCAAGAGGAGCAAATAAAACAACCTAGTTCTGTACTGAGAGTGACACAAATTTACATTTTAAAACTTGAATAAATTACAAAACAATTTGTGTCCTTATCAATCCAACACCTACATGCTGGAATAAGAGCAGCATAATTGCCCAATTTTAAATCAGTTCCAAAAACCCAAACAATTGTATAAAACAGAAAAAAAAAATCATTCCTTTGATTAAAATATGAAACACGTCAAGCAGATTAACTCTTTGAAGACCAAAACGCCTTTCATTCAAGCGATCACAATTGTCCAAAACGGCCCAGATTGTGATGTTGTTTTCTACCCTCCCCCTAAGGTATGCAGTAGTATTTACAGTTTCCCTAAATGCATTGTATCAGTTTATTCCAGACAGCTTGCCCTAAAAGGATTTATTTTTATTTGCTAGGAAGCAGAAAGGATGTCATTTGAAATCTTAATACCTCTTTGTGCATTAATGGATGAGGAGGAAATTTCTGTGAATCTCGAAAATCAATTCGGGCTGTTCGGTATTTTAAACATACAGGTTAGCGAAGGAAGTCTAAACCTGAATAAATAATAAACTAACAACACGTCAAATATTAAACATAGTAGGGAGCAGAAATCAAATTTTAGTCCATATCAATCTAGTGTAAACAAGAAAGCAACTATTGTGTCAAATATTAACTATACAGTAAATTCAATGAAAGCTAGAACCACTGCAAATCCAGGTATATTTAAAGCACTGGGTTCAGTTAAGCCTAATATGTGCTTTGATGCAATCTGCTACACGAAATTAAGATGACTTTGTTTAAGAAATATTTTTCAGCTTTAATGTAGCAGTTAGTTCCATTTGATTTTTTATCATACATATGTGATTATAGAATGCATTAATATATATATATATGAGACTTTTTTATTATGCATAATTATATATGAAAGAAAACAGTCATTTTGCTAATATTTAGTAACTGATATTTGCAAATAAAATTAAAGAATGGAAGTGTCTGAAAACAAATGTGAGCCACAGTATATGTCATATTTCACACACATTCAGCAACATGGCATTGAAAAGAAAATATATACATGTAACAAAACTTAACTTTATTTAAAAAATTCCACTTTAAAGCCTACACACAACACAGTCTAATCACAACACAATAATTTGAAATAATATTTATAAAAGAAACTTAAAAAAATGAAAATTCATAATAAACTATAACCAGTAAAAAATGCAAACTTTATAAAATCAACTTTCAGTGATGAATAAATAAAAGATAATGTTGAAAATTCATTATCAGTACAGGACTGGGAATGTTATGAAAATACATGAATCAATCACAGGTTAGTGCAGAGATCACAGAGGATTCAATCACAGATAAGAGGCATCAGGGTGCTTTTTAAACTCTTTTAGGCAAATCATTTGAAAAAATAAACAGTAGCAATTTAGTATCAACTTTTTTTAATAATATACAATCTGCAGATCTATCAGATGTAAAACATGAAGGATGACTCATAAGATGCATATTAGTTTTATCATGAACTAAAAGAATATAACTTTTAGTTAAGTAAAAATAATACACAGATCTAAATAGTAAAATTTATTTACTATTAATAAATGTAGTTAATAAACTATTCTTACTGACTAAAACGCATTAACAGTACAACACATACCCTGACTAACATAACAAATGATACCATATATATATATATATAAATAAGTCACAGACAAACTAATGCAGGAACATAATCAATGTACATAAATATAAACCATGAAAAGTACATCCATAAATAGAAATAAGAAATTTTAAATTTTGAAAGCATAACTTAAATATTGAGGTATTCAAATTTCTAGTACACCTAAAAAGGCTCTTGGGTTTAAAACGAAACATTTTTACTCACTACAGTGCACTAAATGAGAAATGCAAAATGTACATTTAAAAATATACATAGTAACACAATATATATAAAACAGATTTCAAAACTGATACAGCAATGCACGTAAGACATGAAACATAAACACAGAGTGGTCAAAAATTATTCTGCAAGTTTGATCTTTGGGAAAAAAAAAAAATGAGGTACATATTGTTGTTTTCTTGGAAAGACAATTTAGGAGTTTTACACAACAAAATTTTAAGCATTAAATAACTTCCACATAAGCCAGCAGACAGTGTGGCAACATTTTGCAAGAAAAATTTATTAATTGCATCAGTGTGCAAATTGCTACCATACACGAAAATGTACAATGTATGTTTTATGGTTCCACGAAAGCAAAATTGTTGTAACTGTTCAGAGATATTTTCATTTACAATACTCAAATCATTGTCCTCCAAGTAAGCACACACTAAGATGTTGATTGTGTGATGGAAACTTTTATAAGAAACCTCAGTACATTGCCTCTTCATGCCAATTTGCAGCTGGGAATATAAAGAACCCCTGTTATGAGAACTTTCCATAAATGTCTCGATTTTCATGCATATAATATACAGTTATTGTACAAACTGAAACCAAATGACAAACCTAAATAATTTGATTTTGCAATGCATATTCTGAACAAAATTGAGGAAGACGACTTTTACCTAGCAAATGACATCTTCTAAATGAAGCAACTTGCACTGGCTGCAGATGAAATCTTCAAAGCCTCAAGTTATCTTTCAATAAGATGGCGCTCCACCACACTGGGGTTCCATATTTCAAACACAGCTCGACAAAGCATTTCCTGATTTTTGAATCGGCCGTGGAGACCAATACCATAGCCACCAAATTCCCTCAACATTATACCCCTTGACTTTTTCTTTTGGGAGCATGTTAAGGACCAAGTGTATGCAACAAAAATTCTGTTTACCAATGGCCTAGAGTGATGAATCACTGAAGTCACTGGAGGAATAACAGCCAAAATGCTGCAAAACACTTGAAGTGAAACTAAATATCAGCTAGATATTAAGTATAACAAAACAGAGCTCATGTGAAAGTTATTTAATGTCTAAAATTTTGTTGTGTAAAAAAACTGCTTTAAACTGTCTTTCCAAAAAAACAATAAACATATACAAACCCCATTTTTTTCCAAACTTGAAATGAGTTCAATAATTTTGAACCACATTGTATATAAATAGTGAACTTCAAATCCGAAATGCAGAGTTAAATATTCAAGTGTTCAAAGTTCTACTGTACATAAAAAAATTCTCAGAGTAAAATGAAATGATTTTACTGACTAAACTGCATGCATTAAAAAGCAGAGCAACACATACACTTAAAAATGTAAATTATTGTATAACACATATTAGCTTATAGTAAACTAAAACCGTGGAAAACAAGCATGAAAATATAAAAACTAAACAATGCACAGAAATGTAAATAAACAACAAGCAAAAAAAAATAAACATAACAATATACATAAATAACAAACTTGAAATTTTGAATGTATAACTTTTAATATTCCAGTGTTTCAAAGTTCTAATATACACATCTAATTTGAAATGAATTTTGAATCTAATTTAAATTTGAATTTTCATTCCGTTTCAAATGTTTGTACCTATTATTTAATTAAACATGAGCTGAAACAAAATTAATTACCTTTTATCTTACATAATAAATCACTGATATACGCATTCTCTTGAAAATAAAGTAAGTTTTTTTATACACAAAATATCACTTATTTCCTTAATTCAAACAATAAGTATCTGCATAATTAAGACAAACACAGTTCTACATATACTAAAATTTATAAAAGTAGTAAAACTGTTTACAGCTTTATTGTGAGTATAAACAAATTTAATTAATCTACTTAATCATATTTTCCAAAGAAATTTTGCACATGTTTAAATTGAAACTATGCAAATTTTCTATTAAAAAAAAGTTACATAAAAATTTATTTTGCCTGAGTTATGCTATTCTAATGTAACATAATAAAGTAATGTGATTGAAATTTCATACAGAAGTCCTGATTGTGCCAACACATTTTACTACTTTCAGAACTACTTCATACTAGTAAAGTTCTTTCAAAATTGCTGTTTAACTTTTTGCAATTTACATCAAGCATACTTTAGGTATACATATGTCATAATGCAACTTGCAGTTGTATCTCTTACATTTGCACCTTATTTCCATGCTACAGAAGTACTGTAATACACTATAATTTATACAAAAGAAAATAAGGATTAGAGGCTTGTAAAACCATTTTCTCATATTTTAACTAATCTAAATAATTTGGAAGGCTATTATATAAAAGTAAACAAATGAATCATTTTAATTACAATGCATAGCTTATTTATTACCTTAATGACATTTCACGAGTTTGTATTTGTGATATTACATTTAAAAAGAAATTAAGCTGAACAGGACATCCAGTCAAATGGTAATAATGATGATCTTAAGAGCATAGTCTTTCCAAATTTAAGCAAAAAAAAAAATTAATGATTTTAATAATAGCTTTTTCATTTTCAAGAAATGATGATTAAAGATGAAAACAGTAATTTATGGGCTCTTTAAATCTATTGCATAAAATCAATAACGAAAACACAATATTTTTCAACAGCGTATATATCACAAAGGATGACAAATTCTTCATCTCTGATTTAGGTATTTCAATATATTTTTCAAATGCATCAACTTAAAAGTTTTTTTGTTTATATTTCTTCATGAACACTGAATTATCTGTACTAAAATTCAAAGAGAAAAATTATTAAATACTATATTTGTCATAAAATCGTTCAATTAAGACACAACTGAAATAAATATGAAATTTGTATTTAAAAAAATAGTAGTGTGCTTAATCCTCATGCATATGAAATGCACGTTGTATACTACTCCTATTTTGAAGTTGCTCAAAAAATAAAATTACCCGATGACATATAGGACATATATTACGTTCATCTAACCATTTTCTCAAACAGTAACCATGAAAAAAATGATTGCACCTCGTAATATGAGAAACCACCTTTCTAAGGTCATCATAACATATGGCACATACACCACCCATAAAAACTATCTCCTCCTCAGATGCCTTTGGGAGAGAAGTAACACAGTGAGAAATAGTACACCTTTTTTTCAGAGTTTTCCAAAGATCAATCACTACACACCACACATGGTGATAAAAATGAGCACAAATGTATAGCATGCGTAAAATACCGCCTGAGTCATAAAGTGAATAAGCTGCACACACAAGTAAGACCTTTGCAAGTACAATTTTCAGTATAGTTTTTGTACTTTCTAGATAAAAAATATAGTCATAAATTTCATACCATCCTGCATGACTATGAAGACTGATCAGATTTAAAATATAAATCAACACAGATATGAAAAGTGAAACAATGATTTCGATACTAAGTATTATAGGATGAACTAAAACATAATGTTCATATTTTTGAAACATGTATATTAGCCCTGACATGCAAATTAAGATAACAATGAAAGTAGAAATTAATACCCTTACATGTCTATAATAAGATGAATTTCCCATTACACTCAACGACTGCAAGAGATCACATATTTTCTTATGAATTTCATTCAAGGCAAATAAAAGCATCATCAAACTCACGTGTGCTACTGAACTGAAACGCAGCTCTGATTCCAAATTTGTAATACCTAATTGTATGCTCAACATTATAAACAATATCAAAAGCTTAAGTGATATGCTGTTTTCATATTGAGGCACAATAATAAATTTTAGAACTGGCTTATAAATTAAGCTGTCCACAAGTAAAGTCAGAAAAGATACAGTTCCACAAGCTGCTATTATATTATCACAGCTCTTGATGACAAGGTGTTTAAAAATATATAGAAGTTGCTTTGTACTGAATGATAAAATTCCCCGTTCATAATAGTCAATGAAAATATTATCATACACTAGAAAGGTAATGTCTTTGACTAGATGACTTGCTCCAAATGCTTGTAATACTTGAAATACTTGAAAATTTCTTGAAGTCGTATTAAATGAATATAAAATTTCACTGGCATGGGAAGAAAGACTCCGTGAAGTTACATACATCCATAAAAAATTAGGTACTCTAATGAGATATCTCACTGCATATGATGATAAATCTGAAAATGTTACTATAGCAATCAAAATTGGTAACATATTTATTAGTTCTTCGTGAGGTAATACTGCATTTATTAATGTTGGGACTATAAATAACACACCAACCAAAAATTGCCTTGGAGGAAAATTTGGTAAATTCCTAGCTGAAAAACAAAATCCTATGGCTAAAAACGTCTGTGACACATAATTGAAAAAAAAAATCTGAAGAGCCTTTCTATTAAAAATAAACATCTCATTTTGCAAGCTTGAATTTTCTCTTAGCAACTCAAGGCAAAATTTAGCATATTCTTCATTCAAGATGTAAGACCATATTATAATACCAGCAGCAGCAATCCAAAGGTATACTGACAAAAGACGACGAACCGGCTGGATTGCCATGATGAAAATCAAAAACATCCCTAAAAATAAAATATATTTATAATATTAATGATATATATACTAAAGCAAAACAAAAATACAATTTATTCTACCACTAACAGCAGAATAACAGAAGTTCACCACTATTTTTTAAAGGCTAAACAAGAAACGGTAAGCAAAATTCTATAATTTTAACCCTCTGAACATGGATCCAAGAACAACTTGTTTACCTTTTATCCTGAATATATGCTGGGAATGTTCCTATCACATCAGCAGAAGCTGCAATCAGTTTCACAAGAAAAGGTATGAATTTTTTAATATTTTTATGAATTTAATACCTGCGGTCAGAGGATAAAAATCTTTTACATCCTGCGATTCATAAATTAATATTACAGCTTACTGGAAAAAGCAGAAAATTCAGCAATAAAATGCATTGTTACAAAATACAGTACAGAAGATTAAAGATCTACCATATGATCAAGTATTGAACAAATAAATCTTAAACAAATACTATAATACACTTAGAGCAACAAACACATAAATATATAGCTTAATCCACTTAAGTAGAATAACAGCTTTGACTCATGCTGCATTACTGAAGTCAAAATGTGAAGTAAAAAATTAGACTTCTGCATGTAAGACAGCCAAATTTCCTTTTTGCCATGTACATAACACTCGAGTTTTATATGTATTATAGTTCCAGGTAATCACACTTGTCATCAAAATTAAAGAATAATGACAGAAATAAAACATTATTAATAGAAATTTGTACAAAAGCATAAGGTAACATAAATTACAATGTTTGGCTGTTGATTATTTGCAAAATATTGAAATAAAAAAAAATTATGGAAATTGGAAATGACAGAAAAATTTAGTCACCTCTTGTGGAAAATTTTTTCTTTAATATCGCGTACAGCCACCTCGGACAGATACACATACCCTCACATCTTGATTTCATACTTTACCCAAACGTTGATAAGTCTTCTGGAATTGCATGCCACTCTTCTAAGCGTATATTTTTCAGCTCCTGTAGGATCTGGACAGGAATTTGGTGCACTGAAATTCAGCACTGTATGTAGAGTTTGGGACGAGCTTAAGCTCGAGCTTGACACTCGATAATTTTTGGTCATTTTCGAGTACTCGATGCTCCAATCAAAGCCTGGCGGGCTTTCGATCTCTGTACATATAAAATGTTTTTCTAAGTACAATATCGTTCTGCATTTTATTTTTAATTTATTTGTCAACATATTTTTTAAAAATCCTAGAAGACATTTCATTTCCAGAGTGCTTTTGACACTCTCTGGTGGCCAGCAATCACGCAGGCTCTCAGAGAGGCACAGTGCCCGGCTAACATATACAATGTACTAAACAGCTATCTTAACGATCACCAACTCCTTATGTCAAATGACCAAGGCGTGACTACGAAGGGGCTGCCCTCAATGTTCGTGTGCCGGCCCACAGCTATGGAACTTGATGTTCAACAAAGTATTAGAAGCAAACTGGCCAGCGCACACAACAGTTTTAGCATATGCTGACGATGTGGCACTACTGGTTAAAGGTTGCACTAGAGCAGAGTTAAAGAAGAATGGGTCAGACGACTGTGCACAATTCACTGAACTCTGCAACACACTCAAATTAAAAATCTCAACTGAGAAGTCTGCAGCGCTCGTGGTTCCAAAAAAGGGCACAAATCCCACCAGACGACCATGCATCAAGCTAAGCGGCAGAAATATTCAAATTGTCAAAAGCCTCATTTACCTAGGATTAGTATGGGACCAAGGCCTAACTTGGATCCCCCATATTCAAGAACTTCGCAATAAGACCTCAGCCATAGCCAGGAAAGCCTGTCAGTTTCAGGGAAAAAACTGGGGGCAAAACCCGCACATACAGAAAATACTGTACTTAACTGTAGGGGAAAAAATGGCCCTATATGCAGCAGCCATCTGGGCCCAACCAATGGGCAGCCGTAAGATAAAACAACTGACCACTCTCCAACGCCCCTTTGCCCTCAGCCTATGCAAAGCCTATCGAACAACAGCTTCCAACTCGGCAACGGTGCTGGCAGGAATATTGCCTCATCATATAAAGGCAGAACTGGAGTCCATTTACACGAAGTTGATCCACCTCAAAAAGAAAGCATCATTTGGGGATGTCACTTATAGCCCGGTGCAATTCGAGCACCCAGAAACTCCTCTGCATACTCACCCAGCTCGTAAAGGACTTGGGATATGCACAATTATTTCTAAACAACGTGCTAGCTCTACAACATGGCAGTCGTATAACAAAACCTTCACCAACGGCTCAAAGTATGACAACGGAGTGGGAAGTGCTTTTATTCATTTCACTGAAGGCAACGTGATAAAAGAGTGGAAAGGATCCCTGAACACACAAAATAGTATATTTCAGGCCGAGGTATTGGCCATAACGGCTGCAATTAACTACTTAATTGATTGCAACATAACACGGGCAACCCTGTTCATTGATAGCTCTTCCATACTAGAATAGAGAATCACAATCATTCCTCACCACTCATCATCAATCTGCAAAGGACTCTACAAAACAACCCTCAAATGCACCTAGAATTAGTATGGGTCAAATCCCATGCAGGAGATATAGGTAACGAGGCAGCAGATGAACTCGTAAAAGAGGCAGCTACAAGAAATAACGTAAGGGCAATCGCAGTACCTGCACCTGCCTCTTATCTAAAGGGCTTGCTAAAGAAAAAAGGCATTGAGAAATGGCAATCAGAATGGAAGCAAGGAGTGATAGGTAGACGAACCTACGAGCACTTTCCAAAAGTCTCCACGCAACATCTTCAAGCCATAGCACCGCTCAGAAATTATGTAACCGGACATGGCCCATTCCCAAGCTATTATAATCGCCACGGCATATCCACAACAGCACAATGTGTATGCGGAGATGAAGGTTAGCCAGACCATTATATCTTTCACTGTCCTCTGACGGCCAACTATCACATTCCTTTGCCTACTGGAGATTTTGCAGCATTTTGCAAATTTCTTGTCAAAAACAGAGCGGCAGTCAGCACAATTAACAAAATCATTAACATTACAGCAGCCTATGGCCAGGACATCTGCCAGCCCCAATAATGGTGCAGATATAGTCGACAAGCACAGTAATACAGTAGTATTACTTATGTATGTACACTGTATGTAGTGTATTTAATGTCCCATGTATTCCACAATGTGTTTCCCATATATTTTGTGTTTATATATCGAAGCAATCTCAATGTGCATTGCAAGATATCCACTTATAAAATGTATAATGTGTATTTAGTGTAATAAGAAATATCGAAAGTAATTATAATATATGATATGTAACCCAAGGTATCTAATATTACGTACCGTATTTCACAAGCATCTATCCCCCCTATCTCTGTATCTGCATCTATGTTTTTTCCCCCTTATTGAATGCATTGGAGCATTTCTGAGTAAATTATGACAATAAGTGCACATTACTATTTTTAAGTACCGTGTCTGCATCTAAGAGCACAATGTTGTATCATGTTTCGTACAGTAAATAACGCAACCTTTTTAACACTTAACATATAGCAAGTATTAAACATTTCGTATTTAGCATTTTGTATTCCTGTTCTAGTATGTACCTTGTGCTGTATTCATGTGATTATATAACTTAGGCAAGTTACATCTAATGTTTGTAATTGAATTAATGTGTTTTATTCAAGTGCTGTACTTATTTATGTGTTATACGTGTCATATTTGTATTTCTGTGTACCTTATTGTATCAGTGTTACATTCATGTGCATTTTATTGTATCAGTGTCTGCATCTGTAATTATATCTATATGTTATATTTATTTATGCGTTGTACATGTCGCGTGTGTCACATTTAAGAGTCGTATTTGTACTTAAAGTATTATATCGTATCAATGTAGCCAATCAATCACCACTGTAAGCCACAATTATCTGTAAAGCAACTTACGCTTTTGTATGGCAAGGTAACCCATTCATTAATATGAGATCTGAATAAACTGCCACTAGATAGAGGAGGGCGTTGGACACATGCCTGCTGACCTCTGGTAGTCATCAGGCATCCTCGTCCTACATCACCTGTCATAAAAACTGCTCCTTTTTAAGAACATAAAAACTAAAACTTTTGTAATTGTATTACTGATAAGTAAAGTTAAACAATAAACGGATTCTAAATATATACAGTAAAATAATGCTTTTACTTTTACAAGTACCTGAACAGTGTTGAAACTTGTTTTGGTAAAGACATGAATTTGTTGCTGCCTACAGTACATACAGTACAGTACATAGAAATGCAAGGATTTTTAATCTTTACCGATAGAAACAATATACTTTTAAATTTAAGTAGTAACGTGTATGTAATATTAAATAATGATTTTCTTAGTATCAGTAAAAAACAAAATTACAAATTGTTGAACATTGAAAATGCCGTGTTTCGCAAAACAAACATTTATTACAGAGTAATACGCAGAGACACAAGCAGAAATACAAATAGAGATGCAAGCAGATCATGTTTTAACAAATCATAAACAAATAGAATGGGATTACGTTTCGGAATACTTCCGACCTGACAGAAAGCTAATGCATCGGACGTGACAGAAAGCTATACTTCCTTTTAACCAATAAGAATGCAATTACTAATATCTCAACACAAATTTAGTCAAAATTTTAGCAACAGTTTGGTAAAAATGGTTAATATTATTGGAGCCATGAATACACGCATATTCCTAATATAAGTAAAATATTAACAAAAATTAATTAATTAATATAGAATAGTAATCATGCCGAAAAACAAAAAATCAACCGTTTGGAGTCATTTCACGAAAGCAGACCAAAATTATGCATGTTGCAATGAATACAATAAAAAAATTTCCATTTTAAATGGAAATACGTTAACAATGCATCGTCGTCTAAGCAGCGTTCATAACATTGACATTGACAAAGCAGAGGCAGAAATGACAGCTAAAAAAACAAAAACTTTGGATAATTTCGTAATCAAAACTTCAATTGAAGAGATTGTTGCAAAAATGGCTGTAGTAGATGGTTTATCAATTCGTCAAATCACTCAGTCAGAGTTTATTCGACAATCATTGGCCTTAAGGGGAATGAAGCTTCCAGCCAACGAAAAATTTGTAATGCCTCTTGTTCATAACCATATGGAAACTGTGAAACAAAAAATCAAAAATGATATTTAAAAAGATATTGCCGAATCAAAGAAATTCACCATTACCATGGATAAATGGACCCGTATCGGTAACCGGAGATTCATGAATATAAATCTGCATACTGCCTGCCAAAAATGCATCAATCTTGGACTGGTAAGAATTTTTGGAAGTTGCGATGCAAAAAAAAAAAAATGCAAGAACTCTTCAAATCTTTTGGTCTATCATTTAAGCACGATATTGTATCCAGTACTGGGTATGGAGCAAGTGTTATGATCAAATTCGGAAAAGAATCACCTGCTTTTTATCAGACATGTTTTGCGCATGCCTTGCATTTGGCTGTTACAAAAACTTTTTATAAAGAAAAATCAGGGACAGAAGAAAGTATAGACAAAAGTTCAGGAGATACTGATGGTTTTGATGATGTTGATAATGATTTCAGCATTAATGAAACTGAACTACAGAATGAATCGTTCAAGGGAAACATAAATATTGCGAGACAAGTCGTAATGTTTTTCAAAAATTCTGTTGTGCCCTCAGATTTGTTCAAGTCTAAATATACAGAAAAATTACAGATAGAGCAACAACTCTCTCTGGATTGTAAAACCAGATGGAATTCAATGCTGAAAAAGCTTGAAATATTTGTAAAAATTGTATGACACTACAAAGGATGTACTCATTGAACTTGGATCTGAACATCTTTTAGCAAATTTAAACCTGGAATCAATAAAATCGATAGTCTTTGCATTAATTGAATTAATTTAAACCAATTGAATTGTTAATTTAAACCAACTGAAGTGGCACTTAATGCTATGGGTGAAAAACAAGCCACTTTACAAACAGCATATATTTCTATCAACTTTATGCGAGAGAAGTTAACTGAACAAGAATCTGAAATACGTAGTTTTCTTTCTGAAAATATTGATTTTTACATCAATACCAGGATCAACAAAAACATCATAGATTTGATGAATTCACTAAACAACTTAAATAAAACACTATCAAAAGCTTCTATAGAACTAGCAACTGCTTTGATGAAGTGTTTATTTCCATCACCAGATTCATCACCAAATTCATCAAATGAAAAATCAAGCAGTGAAGCAGAAACAGCTACCAAAGTTGGTGCTTCTCTTAAAAAACAACTTAAAGTATTATTAGAAGCTCCAACCAGCAAACTACCGGAAGGTGACCGCTTTAAAGACGTTAAGTCAAGAATTTACTTTGTCAAAAAGTAATGGTGAATTGACAGTAAATTTAAAGTTACTTGAAGCTATTTATAGTATAAAACCAACGTTGATTGATTCTGAGAAGGCATTTTCCATGGCCAACAATTTTTTTCACCAAAATTAGGTCGAAGCTATCAGATAAATCACTACATGCACTGGTGTTTTTAAAATATTTTTTCATTAATATATTGCATAAATAAATGTGTGTAAAGAAAAAGTTTCTTTTAAATTTCTAAAAAATATTATTTTGATTATAAGTCCATTATAGGTCTTTTAATAAAGTAAGTATGTCAACTTCAAATGCTCGAAAGCCCGAAAAAACAATCAAGCTCGAGCTTAACTGAGCTGCAAATCATCGAGCTTTACCAAACACTAGTTGTATGGCATCTCACACATGCTCAATGAGGTTCAAATCAGGTGAATAATGTGGCCAGTCAATTTGACTGATATCTTCTCTCTGCAAGCATTCTGACACGACAAGCTTGATGACGCTCAGTAATGAAATCCATTAGCAAAACCTCTGAGCCAACAGCACTCCTAAAAACTCTTAACTTGGAGTTCCAATACCTCGTTCCCATATCTCTGAGCGGTTATAGAACCTCTTTGAAAGATATTCAGCTCGGCGTGGCCATCTATCATGATTTCACTCCAAACCATTAAAATTGCGATTATGGAAGTGCGATTATTTCACTGACAAGGGAAGGTAACTTGCATGTTCCTTTCTCTCCCCAGATAAAAACTCATCTAGAATTACTGTTTTGACTATATCTGTACTCGTATGTACCCGTATATCTGTACTGTTTAGACTATAGTCCCAGTCATCTTGGCTCCATTGAACATGATGACGGCACCAGTTTGAACAAGCCCCTGTGTTAGCTGCAGCGAGTGGGACACAAACCAGCGTTTTCCTCACATACAGTCCAACCTCGTTAAGCCTTCAGGCAACAGTAGAATGGCGAATTCAAGTTTCTCTACAGCCTGAAGATCTAAAACCAAATCTCTGGTAGTAGATTTGCAGCTTCTTTAAGACGGCAACACAAAATGGTTTTCTGATACAGTTTTTGCTCTTGCTCACCCTTGACCAGGCTGTTTATAAACTGATCAAGTGCTTAAAAAGGGGCTTCAAACTCTTGATATGACGATGAGGGATATTCAGATTTTGGGTAACCTCCATTGTGTTTGACCTCCCTCAAATTATTTGCTATTTTTGACCCACTAATTATTTGCTTACTAATTATCCCTCCACCAATTATTTGCTACTTTTGACCTTCACTTAAATGATGACTATGAGCGAAATTGAATACTGATCCTTCTCAGAAACCACATTCACTTTAAACAATACTACAAATCGGAATTCCAACACGCATTGTTCAACATGCACATCACATTGTCAATCACGAATTTGCATATTTCCGGTGCTAATGTATACACGGAAGTGCAATTTTGTGTTTAATTCTATTTAATCAGCATGAATAATACAGATATAGAAATGCACCGCAGCTTCAGCTCGATGGACTACAAAACTATGTATGTTCCATCATTAATGTTTGGTGAACTGCATTCTGTTAACTTGTACACCTTCAGTAGAACTTAAAGAAATCACAAATTGGTAATCTTAACTGAACCTTGTTTATTTTCTTAAAACAATATATAGGCTGAAGAGCAACAACTCACCAAACATGACAAAAACTCAAATTTTTACCCTGCTACCTCACAGCACACATCAAAGGAACACCTATGTCGATGGAACTCCAGTAACTACTGACTGAAGCTCCAACCGCATGCTTAAAAACTCTAATTTGTATTTGCATCACTTCTCAGCTCAGTGAATAAAAATACAATTTGCATGACACCAAACAGGGTGAAAGAAAGATAAGAGATTTCAGGAGACAAGAGTGGTGACATCTTGAAGGTGAGCACCCACAAAGAAACAACTGTCTCTTGTATTGAGGCCCATGAACAGAAGTTAAAAGGGAAAGTGTGTTAACAATTAGCATGGGCCATGTGCAATGTTATGGAAACAAGCTGGAAGGAAGAGTGTTTTTTTAAGATAAAGTATTAGCATCAACCTGTGGTTTTGCTAAAGCCTTGATTGATGGTCATGAGAAGAGGGAATCTAAAGAACAGACTTGCAGGGAGTTCACTATTCTGCAGAAAATGAATGTTGCTAATGTTGAAATAATTTCGAATGCTTAAAATTCAATGAAGATTTATTAGTTGATCAAAATAAATATGAGAGTAGACCCCACCCCCAAAAAGGATACAAGGGTAATAAAATGTAATTTATTAATAACAGAACGTACAAAAGGGAATTAAGAGGAATACTTGCCTATCATTTTTCCACATAATCAGCAAATCCATTTAGGCATTTATCTGAAAGCAAGACCAACTTGGTAGAAATCACATCCCTTCCTATTCAGCCAGTTTTCGGTGGCTGTTTTCACATCACTCTCTGAAGAGAATCTCATCCCAGAAAAATTTTCCTTCAATTTCAGAAAAAGGAAATAGTCACTGAGGCTAAACCTGGGCTTTATAACGGGAAGGGGGGCGGGGGGGTGACACTAGACTTCCCACTCAAACTTTTGCAGCAATTCTTGAGTTCGATGAGAAGTATGGGGCCAGGCGTAAATTTGTCTAATGAGAATGATGAGTAGTATGGGGCCTTCACGTAAACTTGTCTATGTAGCAAAATAACGATCGGCAGCAATGGTTTCACCATGCTTCAGATACTCAATCAGGATAACGAATTACCTTTCTAAACGTCCCTGACATTTCAATTACTCTGATGTGTCTGCGAACTTACTTTACCTGCCCGCACAACCGCTGTTAGACAATTAATGCCATCTGCCAACACCCTGGAGATAAAATATTCCCCCCTACAATAATTACTTTTTAAATACTGATGCTTGTAACCTTTTTTTGGATCCAGCTATGTAGATAAACTAAAGTTAAAATAAATTCAAGTAGATAATTTGCAGATTAAAGTAAAAGTTACTAAAGTTGACCCTTAGAAAAAACAAATTAATTGTAATTCAATACTAAGAATTTTAATTTTAAATTCTACCCAAGGTACTTCTTTCTAGAGCTTGAGTGGTTGAAGTTAACTATAGGCATTCCTCTTTCTCGAGAACACAGTGGTGGCACACTTGGCGACATTAATTTTGATTTTCCAGTTAATGAGCCACAATTCTAAATAAAATACTCTGGACTCTAAATAATCTGGAGTCAGCAGCCCTCAGCCCAAATTTCGAGGTTGTCAATTATAGTATACAAAAGAAATATCTTCTTTAAAAATACAAGAATGTTGTTAATAAAACAAAAAATGGCTTTCAATAAACTCTAGAACCTTACTTAAACCAAACTATAGAACTTAAATTTATGATTGATATTTACTGTATGGTTCCACTTGGTTTCTGTCTGAAAAAATCACCAAGTGGTATTGGCTGTTCGTGAAATCTGGAAGCCCGCTGTCTGAAATTGTTTTTTTGATAACCCTAATGTTGGGGAAACTAGCGTTGGGGAAAACTGTGTAAATATCACCAAATGTGTAGTGTTAAGTTGAGAGTTTGGTTATTTTTTGTAATAGAAACTCTTTCATACGGACCGGAAATTTTCAATTGCTGAGTTTGGTTACACATGCTAATGTTTTATGAAAGATCGTCTGAATGTTTGCTTAGTGTCATAAATGAGTATATTCTTCCGGAAACAACAATAATTTCAGACTGCTGGAAGGCATACAATTGCCTTTCAGATGAAGAGCCGAAACCACCAAAAATTTAATTGAATTGCTTATGTGGAGGATGGAGGAGGTGTCAACGTATGCACGTGAAGAAAAGGTATGCTCTAAATTTTATGCTTTATTTAATTACTGGTGTTTCTGCGTTAATTTTTGTTAAAAGATTTGTTGTTTAATGTTTTTACGTTAGGAAATTTGTATTTTTGGTTATTTATTACTCTTTGTGTATTTTTGGTCATTTGTTCGTGTCTGTGTGTTAAGACAGCGCAAAGTTTTTCTGGTTAGCATGATAGATTTAAATTTGTTTTAGCTTTATGACTTTGTTTAAGTGAAAATAAATCGACGTGTACATGGAGAATGTTAAATTAGTGTGCAGTGCCTAGTTTGTGGAATTCTGGGATTTTTTTAAGTTAAAATAGGTCGATGTTCACATGGATAAGGTAAAATTAGTGTGCAAGTCTCTGATTTTTTTTTTACATTCAAATAGGCCGATGTGTACATGAACACTGAGTTTGTGTAAATGTTTGATTTCTTGTTTTTGTTTTGTGTAGTGGGTGGAAGGACCGGCACCATCTTCAAATTGGTGCCGATGACCAATTTCAAGATGGTGCCAATCTTGGAGTCAAAAAAGAAACAATTAACCAAGTGGTACCGTGGAGTAAAGATTAACCAAATTTATTATGTAGTATCAGGAAATTAAATAATGGCAGGGAGTTCAGATTTAATTGTAGAATGAAAGATATTTATAACCGGCTATCTGGCAAGCATTTTAAAAAAGACTGTTAAATTATGGATTCTCATTGTAACTTTGCAAACATTATCAATTTAAAATACAAATTTTAATTGTTAAATAAGGGTTATATGAGACATTAAACGCAACACATTATATGGTTTAATACTGTTGTTCTCCCCATACACACGGTGAACTATTTTTTGTTCAAAAAAAATCAGAAAATTGTACAAACTTGTCATGGTGCACCCAGTATAATCAATTATTAATTAGTCAATAAGGATTATATAATACACATAAAAAACTTTTTTTTAAGAATTAAACTTATCTGACATATGCTAAATCTTTTTTGAGACCTCTATAAACGAAAAGCAATGTTTCTGAGGATTATTTCTGTGCAATTTGCAGCTCTAGTGTAGAATTGAGTGCCCCTTCGATTGGCGACAAATTTTGTTGTTTTAGTGATGAAACCCAATTTCTGGTTACCATGACAGTTTCAACTTGGTTTTAGCTTCCTGATTTTTTTAAAGTGAAAATAGATCGATGTGTACATGGACAAAGTCAAGGCAGTGCGCAATGCCTAATTTGTGCAATTCTCTGATTTTTTTTTAAGTGAAAATAGAGCAATGTGTACATGGACACCGAATTCGTGCACTTCTTTGACTTGTTATTTTGGTTTTGTGTAGAGGCCAAGAGGCCATCTCAAAATTGTGCCTACCTGGACTAGATCTTGGTGTCAAAAAAAGAATCGCTAAAAAAAAAAAAAAAACAAGGGGCACCCAACTATAAACTTTTACCCAATTTGCATCACATATGCTTGATAAAATAAGAATAAATTTCTCCTTTTGTTGCATATCATAAAAACATGAAATCATACCTTTTTATCATGATTCACATCAACAACATAAAAGATGAACATAGATTCTATTTTCACTATTTAAAAATGTGCAGTTTCCATACTAACACATAACATTCAAAAACAGACAACACATGAGCAAGATAGAAATATCCCACAATTTCATTAATTCCAATTATAAAAAAAATAAATAAATAAAAATAAAAATAAATCTGAAAGAATTCAGATTTTAGATTACGTCCAAAGGGTCTTTTTTAACGTTTTGTGTGTTACCTTTATTTATTAAATATCAAGTTCTTCGCATTTAAACCATAAAATTCAGTTCAACAGCAACAGCGCAAAATAATTTTTAAATGAGTCTAGCTTTAGAATTTCCGATACACAGTTACACACGCTGGAGGTAAAAAGGGTTTTTTTCCCCCCATAGAGCGTTGCCATTGCTCATTTTTAAATCGTTTGAGTTTGTTCATCAAAAATTCGTTAAAGATTTACAAAATATGAAATAGATAAGAAAACGAATTACAAATTTGGGCTTTGAGATGCACATATTCGGGTGGAAACGTATGTTATTCAAAATTGGATGGCTCTAGGTACCGTTGTTTTATTACATTTGGAGAAATATACATATATTTATGCAGATTCTTCATTATTTAATTTCTTTAAATATAATACAGAGCTGCAATATTTGGTGGCCATAGTTTGAAAAGTGATTCAGACTCTTAATGTTTCCCTTGCAAAACGAAAACAATAATCCTTCAGGGACAAAATCCCTTTGGACTAAAAAAAAATACGTTTATCAAATAAAATCACTATGAAACACTGAAAAAGTAAGATTACCAGATCAAAAATTATTATCTAATAAAGAAAGTGCAAAATTTGGCATGTACTCTGTACTTGACCTATTTCAAATAGAAACTGAAAACAGAATTTGGTAAAACTGCATATTATGGGCCAGTTTGGCGTGTTTTTGAAAAATTGCCAAGAAGCCAAATCGGCTATTTTCGCGTGTTTTAGAAAACCACTAACTCATCGTATCGCCATATTAGATGGTTGGGAATATGAATCCTGTAAACATGCAAAAAATTGATCCATGTAAACATGCAAAAATATCTAAACAAGCTGTAATCATGCAAAAATATCTAAAACAGAAGTTCAGGAAAAACAACGATAAAGTATTTGAAAGTTAATAGCTATGTATTTTATGGGATCAACAATATTAAAACCTTTCATAATATCATATACCATTTTTAAGACAGTAGCAAAGTGGAGTAAAACGTTTTAGCACGGAATTTAAAAAACTGTAATAAGCAGTAAATGAGCAATAAATGATTGGGGTTTACTTCCGCAAAGCGCCCGGTAAATGTATATACCGCCAACATTGGCGATAATAGTTCAAACCTGGTAGCCCGTCAGATTCCACAGATTCGCTTGTTCAAAGGTTGCAACCATTGCTCTTAACGTTGATTTTTGTTCAAATACCACCTTCGCTGTTCTCATTTACAGATTTAAACTTTTCTTTACATATTTCTTATTATTTTTTAGGATTTTCACGTTATTTTTATGAATTTTTAACAATGAATAGATGCAAACGTTTTCATATCATTAGTGAAGTTTTCGGAGACAGATGCTTGTTCGCCGAAGAAAATAATGGCGAGGGAGGTGAATGATAATCGGAAACACGAATATTTTGAATTTTTTTGCGCAATACAATTATAAAATAAAAAAAATAAGTATGAGAAGAATATAATGGCCCAAATGCGCTTTAGCCCACTGCTTGGCGGCGATTGTTTTTGAATGAGCAATAAACGCGCCAACATGGGTAACTCCGTATATCCGCGAACATGGCTGACTGGGTATTTTGAAGCTACGGAAACATGTAGTTTTCGCGCATGCGTATTTCCTATTTTATAAACAACGGTTTTATTGGTAATGTGAGATGACATAGCGGTTTATTCGAAATTCTTACGTGTTAATTTAAGTAGTCATTTCAGTTGTCGTTGTATTCTTTGAATGCGGTGTTTTTGTGTTGAGTGTTTGCTATTTTCGTACCTTATATTTCGCTAAATACCGAGTCGGTATGGATTTAGCTGTGATGCTGAGAGAGGTGAGTGAATGTACAT
>KK114431.1:95721-231936 GCA_000611955.2 Stegodyphus mimosarum
AAAAAAAATAAGTATGAGAAGAATATAATTTATTACTAAAAAAACTTTCATGTAATCAGATAGTTGCAATTCAGTTTCTATTTAAAATGAGAATATTCGTTGATTTCATTTATGTGTTGATAATCGATTTTCATAGTTTTGGAAGTACTTTTAAATTATACAATGAAGATATTAACTATAAAAGTACTTTTTGATTTTATGCTTTTATAATTTCCTTAGAAACTGCACTGTTAAAAACAGGAATATTTTGGAATTTTATAATGTTGAAAGATATTCAAAGACAGATCCGAATTTTTCTAATTTTTTCCATTAAATAGATGACTTTGTCAAGAAAAGAGTTCATTATTACAAAAATCTCATTATTAGATTATTATTTCACTTCCGTTAAGCTTAATATATTGTTTTCCGTGCTTATTTTAATACAAATTTATTTTCGTATATCACGTTTAATCGGTTAATTTTACATCCATATGCTTTTATATACTGTTTTCTCTGCTAACCTGAATTTATGTCATTTATTATTTTGATTATATGCACTAAATATCACCTTTACGCGGCTTACTTCCATGTGTTTAATAACCATACGCCGCTCATCGTCGACGTCGATCAACCGTTGGTGAGCTTGGCGACTGCAACAGCGCGAACGGGTTCTTTGCCGAAGCGCCAACGGGCGCTTTGCGGAAGTGCTTCCAATGATTGGAAAGCATGATTCATATTTAAGCTAAAACTTTAAAAAAAAAATGCAGAAGAAAAAGGAAGATAAAATTTAAAATTTCGATGTACTGAAACATGAGCAATAGTATAGTAAAAAAACAAAAAGTGGTTAAACAATTTTAACTACATAATTTACATTTTTCCAATAAATTTTTATTTATAATAAACAGTAGAAACTCACATTTGTTTATATCCACACTGAAACGTAACAATACAATGGAGATGAAATTCAAAATGGCGCGCTCATTTCAATCACGTGCTTAATCAGATATAATGGACACACACCTCCATTCATACAAATCTGTCACATCTTTCCTTTCAATTAATTTCATGCTATTTTCAAGCTTAGGTCATTAGGACATATTTGCAATCAAATCATAATTCATGCACCATTCTATGACCCATCTTTCGCCGTTATCTTGCAACCGAATCAAATAAGTAAAATCCACACGTTCAGATCTTTCGACGCCAGCCATTTTGCTCACACAATCTACTAGAATCACAGTAAAATGATGAAAATTCAAAAAGCCCGCTTAAATACTATAAACTGTAACCCCCTAATGATTTTCATGACGCCAAGAGGTTTCCAGATTTGGAGCGATTTCGTTCCATTTGGTGACTGGCTCATAATCTGCAGTCTAGCCCAGAATTTTTTTTAAAAAAAAATAATGTATAATGAACGTTTACTAATATTTTCAACAATCAAAACAGTTTAACATACAGATCTAAATAAAAAAAAAACACTGCAATTATCAAAAGTATTTACAAAATAATTTCTCAAAGAAGTCCAGTTTTGATGAAATTGACCAAAATCTGACAATAACAATTTCTTTAAATAAAATATTAATAAAATCATCTTTATTGTCAATATAAACATGGAAAGTCTTGCTAGTTTTCATTGACTGTGCATTTTTATAAATAATTTGATGAAATTATGCATGTAAACAATAATATGTCCTTGACAAAGAGATTTCCCATGATTAATCCTTAAATTTGAAAGCAGTAAATAAAGCAGGTAGATTTTAAAAAAAAAGTTCCAAAAACACTACATAAACCTAAATTTTACCTGTTTCATAGTTAAAACACCTCTTCAGATATAAAATGTGATGAACTTATACAAAGATTCACGTTACAGAAAACAAAATCTAATTATAGAATAGCTTAGATATGTTTAATTAGCTAAAAACTTTTAAATTTCGTATTTTTCAATTATATCATAAAAACCATAATATGAAAGTAATTATGTCATTAACAAGAAATGCCAGAAACAATTAACATACTGTCAAGGAACATTAAAACAAAATCTGAAGCTAAAGAGAAAATAGAAAAAATTTAAAATAGCAGTAATGTAAAAAGTACTTCAAAAGTAATATAATAACCAAAAAAAAAAAGCTGAATTAATCAAAAACAAGAAACCTTACCAATTATGTGTAAAAGAAAATAAGTAGTAGCTTCCAGATTGAAGAAACTTTCGAAGTTCCATTTTCTCCTTTTGCATACAGCTGCAAGCACAAGCAAAAGTTTAGATGCTAAATTCCACCCGTCGACGTAGAAACAATATTTTGATTTACAAATAACTTCCATCACGTACAAAAGACAAACTCTTGATATAATATTAAATAAATTCATAAAATTACGATCAAAAATCTCCATTTTATTACACAGCTCTCGACAGCGTAAAATTACTAAAAAATACAGAATAAAACTATTAACGCCGGTGTTTACATTTCGCCACTGAACTTCGCAATATTCAAAAAGCATAGAACTTAGCTGTCTATGTTGCCACCGCTATTTCATCCTAGTCTTTCAATAACTATAGTTGTTTTTTAAAAAATATTTTATACTTTTTATAGCCGCTTCCGTTGTTTGTATTGAGAATTAATTTTAGACTTCAAATTTATTCGCAAGATATATTCTAGAGATATTTAACAAATGCACTCACCTCAGTACAATTAATTCAAAATACTTTTTTTAAAAAAATGGGCTTCATCCTTACTTGAAGCATCATATTTACATGAAGATTTCATAACAATTAGAGAAAAGTGTACTTTCTCGTGTTTAATTAGTCGTAAAGTGGCGTTGGGGGCCGTTTCTTATTTACCCCTGTATTCACCAGCAACTGATTTAACTCGCGTATACATGAGTTTCACAGAAACAGCTCAAATAACCGAGCCACTATCGGAGATCGGAGCCAGCGTCTTAGCATAGCTACGTAATTTTTTTAATGTCGTGTCAATAAACGCTTACCTGCGTAAATAATTTTATTACACTTTTCCTCTGCAACATCTCGTCCATCAACTGAAGATTCTCTTCAATCAAACAAAAGAAGGAGACTATTTATTCGCCACTGTTGATTTTCTACAAGACAGAAGTGAAAGAACGGATAAAACATTCAGATAAGTATCCTTCCTTTCTCTAAATTTAATCTAATCTATATCATGAAAGTGCCTTTAAATTCATTTAGTCATTGTTTTCATTAGTTTCTAGCATTATACAATAGTTAGTAAATTGCTTTTAATCATGTGGTTCTTTTAGTCGTAACTATTCCGTAGAGACGCTACGTTCCTTATCAGCAGTCAATCAACAGTTACCCTTCGGAGGCCCCGTTTCTTGCTCAAGAATTTCTTGAGAGGAAAAATAGGGATCTTAGGCATAAGTAAATACAGTAGACTGTTATCTTTGTTACTAGGATCTTACTAGTTCTCATACTTAGAATTATATGCAAATATAAATACAGTGTGCCTGAATTTGTTAAACAATGCTTTAATAAATTATGAGGGTTAAATTAATGAATAAATATTATGTGTAACAAATAAAAAATTTAATTAACAATCGTATTTTGGGAAAATTTTCTGTTTCTTTTCCTTTTCTTTCTATTGCCCCCTTTTTTTTCTTCTCTATTACATTTGGGCCATTTATTTTTATTTTATTTTGTCCTGAATTTTCTTTCTGGCCTTTTGAACTCGCACAAAGTGTACGAAATTCATTTTTACTCTCCTCTGATATACGAAATTGCCCCCTTTCTATATACCTTTCCTTAGACGCTAAGCTTGATTTTTCGCCCATCTGTGCAGAAAGACTTAGCGGGTGCAAAACAAGACATCTGTCTTCTTTGTCTGTATTCGTTAAGTGGTGTTCTACCCGAAGGTATAGAGTACTAGAAGATTGAGATTATGGGCGCTATTTTTCGTAATGGAGTTTTGACCTTTCCGTTAGATGGCGCTGTGATCGTATGTGCCCCATAAATCCTAGACGTTTACTGTGTTAAGGATGGTATCATTTCCGAGCTGTAATTTGTTCGTTATTGGTCATCCTGATTCTAAGTTTGAGAGTCCATCTCAAGCGCTATAATAGCTTTTGTTCGAAGACGATATGGAAACGGTAAAGGATACGCACCTTTAGGATCTGTACTTACTTCTCACCCTGGAAAAAGAAATTGCAAGTTATTCGTCGAACTTCGCCGACGGCAAACCAAATAATGAGCAACTAGCTGTGCTAAACAATCTGAGGCAACAGTATCATAAAATCCTTAATGATACTTTTAACACTCCCGACAGCCTTGTAAAACAAGTCGAAAAAATAACCATTTCACAAAACACTAAAAATAAAGATGAATGGAAACAGATTCCCAGAAAATGCACACGAAGTAACAGTAACTCCTCGCTTGAAGAGGTTTTACCCCTCTTAAAAACTCAATCAAAATTTGACTCTCTTCCTAGCGAAGAAAACTTAGATAATATGGAACAAGACACTGAAATTGATACTTCTGCGAGTTACACCGCAACTACTGCAATTAACGACCACGACTATTGCAACACAGGATTTAAACAACCACGTAAATAGCTGGCAAAATTCCACCATTTATTATCACAGATCTTGAAATAAATTGGAAAGAATTATGCAAAGAAATTAAACAAGATTTAGGCATCGAAAAAGGTTAAAGGAAAGATAGAAGGCGAAACCTTCAGGATTAAGCTGTTTTCCGCCGACGACTACCGCAAAGTACAGGATAGGCTTGATTCTCGAAAGATTCCGTATCACACATTTTACTGAGCTCTGACAAAGTAGTTAGAAGCATAATAAAAGGAATATCAAATGACGCAGACCCAAAAGAAATGGAAGAAGATCTTAAATCTCAAAACATCCCAGTACTAAAATGCAAACAAATACAGCGCATGCGCGATGGCATAGCTGTTAACCTACCCGTTTTTTAAGTAGAAACTCCACGCACTGAAGGTGGAAAATTAATTAATCATTTACGCCACGTTACTGATATCAGAGTAAAAGTGGTTTCGTACAAACGCAGGCCCGGGCCGACGCAGTGTTTCAGCTGCCAACGGTACGGGCATACTCAACGTGCATGTAAAAATATTCCCCTGTGTCTCAGATGCGCCGAGAATCACAAATCCTTCCAATGCCCTCAAAAAGGTAAAGAATTTCCAGCGAAATGTGTCCTCTGTGGAGGAGAACATGCATCCTGTAGTAAGAAATGCCCCAAAAGACCAGGGGGCCGTATTCTCCTAGCGTGCGAAGAGATCTCGATATGATAGTGACGTAGCAAGCCACATCTTCTCGTTCGACTGCTACGAACGATTGATGGAAAACTGCAATTCTCAAGCGCCTCTACCGTTCGAATCGTTAAGGCTTTCGCCGATCGAAAGAGGTAGAAGCTCCTCATTCGCACCGCCCATATTTTGACGTAAAACAATGAAACAACAACCAATGAAACGACTTCTTGAAAAATAATCGTAATTTTAATTTTTTTTTTTTTTTTGTAAACAGATGGTAACAGCGGATCAGTAAACAACGTATGTTTTTCCTTCTTGGACAATTTCTCGTCAGTTTGAGACATTAGTGTCTTTCATTGAAAAGCACCATGAAAGATACTACTATTTTATAAACATCACACACATGCATATATATGTGTTATTATTTAGATTACTCATATTCATATTTATTTTCATTAATGTAATTTGTGTAATCTTGTTCATTTGAAGTTCTTTAGGCAGTTTGAAGTTTTTTAATCCAAGATATACAAAATGTGTTTTATGAATTAATTTTTTCACAGTTTATCATTCAAGTGAAGAATCTGCCTGATACATACATCAATTTTTATCTGAAAAAAATTTAGTCAGGTTTATATACTTTTCGGTTACTTGAAAACATGTACATAGTTTCAAACAGATCTCAGAATGGAAATTCGATTATTTATAGTTTTAATGAACAGCAATAACTTGCAAAACAATCTGCAGATATATTCCAATAATTTATGCATAACTTATAGGACTATTAGCAGGCTAAAAAAACATACCATTTAATTATGAATTCCTAAATTTAAGGGCAAGTTTTACATGTAAGGCAACCTTAAAAACTCTGTTGTGGTTTGTTTACTTGATTTCTAGAGACCCTGAATTTATTTGTATTCAACAGAATGATTCATGTGTTTGGATAAAACAAAAGCAGAACTTCAAGTAATATGTTATTGGACTCTGCAAATGTGAAAAAGCAGAGGTTAAATGAAAACATATTGAAGAAACAAGAAAATATTAAATACTGAAGAAATAAAAAAATTAGAGTAAGTATTAGAAGATAAAGTTTAAAAGTTAAAGTTTTTTAAATACTTTAAAAAATAACTCAATAAAAATCTTTCAAGCTATTTCATTTTAGTTTAGTTCTTTTTCAATTAAAGTAGCTAACATAAGAGACTTATTCATATGTTAAAAATATAGCTCAAGTAAGTTTTATGTGCATACAGAAAGGAGAAAAAAAAGAGCCTCAAAATAAAACTTGCTTTAAAGCAATAAGTAAATAAATAAAATACACTGGTTCTAGTAACATCTAAAGAAAATACTGTTATATACTCTAAAACAAATCCCAAGTATCACATCATGATACACTTAAGTAACACTCCCACATTTGTAACACTCTTACAAAAGAAGAAATATCTGATTAGGAATATATTCTTTTTATTTATTTGATAACAAAGAAGAGTAAAACATATGCAATATTACATTATAAAAAAGCCTGAAAGTCATTATAATATTATAAGACATTGATTAGTAAGGTAAACATCAGTTGATGTATCTTTCACAGTAGCAATAAATTTCTCATTCAAAATTCTTAATAATATGCCAAAACAGATTTACTATTGGTGCCTCATATTTCAGGTCACTCAAAAGTAAATCTGATTTAGCAGACGATGAGATCTTCGATGACAAATTTATAAGCAAATTGATTTTTTTCAAAATGTAACTGCAAATTTAACAAAAGCATGCATAAAATTTAAAACACTAGTATTTAATTACAATTTCTGTATTAAATGAATTTAACCACACTTTTAAGAATGCAATTTTCTAATAAATTTTAATTTTTATATGATAACAAAACAAAATTAAGAAAAAGTAATTAAGTTTGCAAAGGAACTTAAAACACATTTCCTGTTCACACATTGATATTAAATTTAAAGTTAACTCTTGTTAAAAATACAACATGAAGATTTAGTACTAGATCATGCATGATAATGGAATCAAAATGATTCGTCAAATATTTAAATTAATATTCAGCTTCTTCAAAATGCCTAAAAAATACAGAATATGTTAATCTTACTATACAGAAAAACCAAAATCATTTGTAATTTAGATCAGGTTAGGTTATTCAATTATGGCAAAGCACACGAGGGCTATCTGCCTAAAGGGAGGGATGCCTTCGTGGAGGACTTTCTAAGGGAAACAGGCTCATATACACGTTACACATGGGGAAAACCACGAAAACGTCCATGCAGCCAGCCCGTTCGCGGGATTCGAACCTCGGACCGAACTACCAGTGTTCCGCGTCTTTACCGCTCGGCCGCTTAATTTAGATCACGCTATCCAGTTTTTAACACTGGTGCGAACTAATAGATTTGACGACAATACATTAGAATCAAAACATAGAATGTTACTTTAAATCACTAATCGTACAGTAAAATTAAATAAAGAAAGGCATATCACTTTCCTAAGCCAACACAAAATTCACATGAAATGTAGAATACAATTTTACGAAGAATATAAACTATTCATGATAATAAAAGGAACAACAACATCACAA
This sequence comes from Stegodyphus mimosarum, assembly GCA_000611955.2. Lineage (NCBI taxonomy): Eukaryota > Metazoa > Arthropoda > Arachnida > Araneae > Eresidae > Stegodyphus > Stegodyphus mimosarum. The sequence goes on from KK114431.1 coordinate 103,522, forward strand.
ACAGAATTGGCAATATTTTACTGCACAAACACGTACACATACCTCAATTGATTTTGTATTTATAAAAATCAATTGATCATCAATAAGTGACAGTTAAATGAAAATGCACACTTTGAAGAAATACAGAGGAATTTTTCTAACATTCTATGAAAAAATATGAAGCTGAACTTACCTCACTAATACACGCTCCTGGGCTCGGAATCCATTGATTTCGACAAGAATTAACTATCCATTTTCTTCGTCTTCCTTCATAACGAAATATCCTTAAGTTAGTTTTAGAATGATTGGAGCAATTTGGTGCAACATGTCCATCCATGTTCCTCAAAATTAGGTCGGAATCGATCAACAAACATGTCAACAAAACAATGCTGATCCAATGACAGATAACGACAAGTGTGCTTCGTTGGTTACAGAATGGCTGACGAGTCAGCACCCCTTTATAGTAGCTGGGCTGTATGTGAACACTTTGCAATGATGCAGGCAACGAAACCTTGATTTAAATACATCATTGCATCTTTCCTTTCACACAGTTCCTTGCTACTTCATGTTTTTGGTTATAATTTTCTTCCATATGAAGAGGATTTCATATGTGGTGTCAAAAGCCAAGGTACCAATGGATAGCCTTTATCACCTGCAATACTAAAAAATAAATACATGGAAATAAAAATTTCTCGTACAGGTTTGGAAATCTAATATCAGATTTCAAGAAGAAAAAAAATCTGTCTCCCATTACAATACAAAGTAATTTTAAACTCAAAAATCCAAAGGTAAAAATGCAAAATTTTTAAGTACAACAATTTGATACATGGACGACAACTCACTGTAATAGAAGTCTATAAAAGAATTGTCTCTTATCTACATTTATCGAGAATACACAATTTCTTAACTTGCATATGTATCCAAATGCACATAAATTAGGTATATTATATATTTAATAGAATTTAGTAATCTATTTCTTTTACATTCCACCAATTATTTACTGAAAAAAAAAAGATGTGGGTAAATACTAAACTAAAATCGACACCCTACTTTAACTATTAACAAATATCAAGTCTTTCTGTTTCACTCACATGTTGAGATTGATAATGTTGCGTTGTACGGATTCGTGGATTTGAGAGTATCCGATGAAAACACGATGCATAACAATAAAAAGCACAATTTATTTACAAGAATCACTATTTACAGCACAGTTCCAAAATTACCTTTACAAGCGTCGAAAATCTACAATAAGTACGCTGAAACAATCAGCAACACAGCTTCAGGCTGTAACTGTAAAGGTAGCTTCACGGCAACACTAAACTTATAATAAACACCGTGGAACAATCACCAATACACTGTCAAGCTATACTGTAAAGATAGCTTCACGGCAAAGCACTATCTCGATTGCTTTCCGTTCACAGAACTCTCGCGTAGCAGCTATTCTCACAACTAATCACACTGCTCGCAACACTTCACAATGCTCGCAACTAACTTCTCAACTTCGCAACTAACTAACTTCACAATCTTCGCAACTCTCAGAAACGCAAGGGTTTATATAGCTTTTCTTTAAGTTCCACACGTTTCGAGAAATATCTCGACAGGAAGTTATTCTAGAAGCTTCCCGATTGGACCATGGGATATCGCCAATTTGGTCGCCAAATGGGCGATAAAGTCGCCAATCTGGCAACCCTACCATACACTATTTTATGGCAACCCTAGTGCTATGCCGGAAAGCTTACATACAGGCGCAACCGCCGAATTTTTCGTAACACTGCCCCCTCCCAAGGACTGCACGTCCCGGGCAGTACAATCCCTGGCTGGGAGCCAAAAAGAAATAATCGAAAAAGCTACAAAACAAATAAATAAATTACAATAATAACAAAATTTGCAAATATTTACAGTATTTACAAATAACAAAAACATTTACACTAATTACAAAGATCTATGTACAAGCAACTATGCATAAATCATACAATTAAACATAAAAACATTACGAAATACGGGGTACCCATAACAAAAATAACTATCACTAATTACTATGGCCATAGTATGGAGCTAACCTATCATAATGTACAATCTTAGGTTTGGAATTGGGAGACTTACGGATCCGTATTACGACGTCATTCAGTCTGTTGAGGACTGTGTAGGGACCTTCCCAATGCGATTGCAGTTTGGGAGAAATGCCCTTACGACGGCTCGGATTCCACAGCCAAACCTTGTCGTTTTCCTGGAACTTATGTTCGGTCGCTCTTGCGTCGTACCTCTTCTTCATCCTGTCCGTCGAGATGTTAATTCGCTCTCGAGCAAACCTGTGCATCGTTTCCAACCGGGCTTGGAGATCTTGAACGTACTCCTCAGGAGAGGACTGTAGATCCGGAGGACGGCCGAAAAGCAGGTCACTCGGAAGACGGAGATCACGACCGAAGAGCATTTGAGAAGGGGAATAGCCGGTACTCTCGTGGACGGCACTACGGTAAGCAAGCAGGAACAGGGGCAGCTTACGATCCCAGTCTTCTTGGTTCTTGGAAACCATAAGCGATAGGTGGTTCAAGATTGTGCGGTTAAATCTCTCCACCATGCCGTCAGACTGCGGATGTAACGGGATGGTCTGTGTTTTCTTTATTTCCAATAAGTCGCACAGTCCTTTGAACACAGCCGAAGTGAAGTTCCTGCCTTGATCGGTATGAATCTGGAGGGGAGTTCCAAATCTAGATACCCAGTTCTGCAACAGGACTTCAGCCGTAGTGACAGCCTCTTGTTCTGGAATTGGGTATGCTTCAGGCCACTTCGTAAAATAATCCATAACAACAAGAATGTATCTGTTGCCATCTTTAGTCCATAGCAGAGGTCCCAGTATGTCAAGGGCAATTCGTTCGAAAGGCGCTCCAACGTTGTATCGCTGCAGTCTTCCGCGACAGCGTTCCTTCGGTCCTTTCTTGGCTGCGCAGGATCGCAAGACCGGCACCATTTCTCAACGTCTTTTCTTGCGGAACTCCAAAAGTAGCCCTCTCGAACTTTGTTTAATGTCTTCATATAGCCGAAATGCCCTCCTGTTGGGCTGCTGTGTATTTCTTTCAGGACATCAGGTATTCGGTTTTGAGGAAGCAGCAGCTGCCATCTTTTATTAGTTCCATCGTCGCTTTCCCACAGTCGATATAAGACTCCATTTCGAAGGTGAAGTGAGTCCCAAAGAGCCCAGTACCTTTTAGTCATAGGACTGAAGATGGAAACGTCCTGGCACTTTGGTTTCGTAGTCGATGATTCCTTCAGCTCTATTATTGGCTTAATGTTAGGATCCGCCAACTGGTCTTCTCTAACTTTTTCATGACTCCACGGATCTGGCTCCGATGCTGTTGAAGATATTACTTGTCGGATGCTAGGATTCGCCAAACCATACTTAGCTTGTGCTCTTGAACAATACCCGCAATGCGCAGGACAAGGCTTCCTAGATAAAGCATCCGCATTTCCATGGGAGGAGCCTTTACGATGTTTTATTTCAAAGTCATATTCCTGGAGTCTTTGAATCCATCTGGCTATCTGTCCTTCAGGATTTTTGAAATTCAATAGCCAAGTTAGGGAAGCATGATCGGTGCGGAGCAAGAATTTTCTGCCATAGAGATAATGATGGAAATGCTCTATGGCTTTTACGATAGCGAGCAATTCTTTCCGAGTGACGCAATAATTCCTTTCCGGTTTTGACAAGCACTTACTCCAATAGGCTATCACTCGCTCTTCACCGTCAATCATCTGGGAAAGGACAGCTCCAACACTTTCGTTGCTTGCATCCGTATCAAGTATGAATTGTTTGTCGATCTGGGGATATGCGAGCACAGGCGTGGATGTTAATGCCGTCTTCAGCTCATTAAAAGATTTTTCGCATTCCTCAGTCCACACGAATTTCTGTTTATTTTCCGTTAATCTATGCAGAGGTCTTGCGATGTTGGAGAACCCCTTTACAAATCTTCTGTAATAAGTGCAGAGTCCCAGGAAGCTCCGAAGTTGATGAACATCCACAGGGCGTTCCCAGTCCTTGACTGCCAAAACTTTCTCTGGATCCGTACGGACACCTTCGGCGGAGATGATGTGACCCAGATAGGTGACTTCGCTGCGGAACAGCTTGCATTTAGAAGGACTTAGTTTGAGGTTGGCATCTTTCAATTTTTGGAACACCTTCCTGATGTTTTCTAGATGTTCCTCGAACGTACGGCCCACTATAATGATGTCGTCAAGGTAAACCAGACAGGACTCGTAAGATAGGCCACGAAGCACTGTTTCCATCAAGCGTTCAAATGTTGCAGGGGCGTTACAGAGTCCAAACGGCATAACTTTAAACTGCCACAGTCCTTGGCCAGTAGTGAACGCAGTTTTCTCTCTATCGTCCGGGTGAATTTCCACTTGCCAGTATCCGCTCTTAAGGTCCAGAGTGGAGAACCATTTGTGTCCTGATAGCGTGTCTAGTGTGTCGTCAATCCTCGGAAGAGGGTAGCTGTCTTTCTTAGTGATATTATTTAGCTTCCGGTAGTCGACACAAAATCTTGTCGAGCCGTCTTTCTTCCGGACGAGAACTATAGGAGATGCCCATGGACTTGTGGATGGCTCGATGATGTCACTTTCTTGCATCTCCTTTAGAAGATTTCCAACCTCTTCCTGCTTTGCGAATGGTAGGCGTCTGGGATGTTGCTTGATCGGTGAGTGATCACCCGTGTCAATTCGATGTTGTGTCAATTTCGTGCGGCCAACATCTCTGGATGTTCGAGAAAATAGATCTTCAAATTCACTAATTGTTTTCTCTGCTGCACATTTCTGTTCGGCGGTTAAGTTTGTTCTCTGCAGCAGTTCATCAATTAATTTCGCTGTTGACTCAGTGGGCATTGCAGGTGGGGCCTTGTAAACGCACGTAACCGGCGTGCAGGTTGCTAGCACTTTACCCTTCTGGATTGTTCTCGGACTATGGCTAACATTCGCCACTCTCACGGGGACGAAATTTTTGGAGAGGTCCACTAATGTAGAGGCGACTAATACATTTCTCGAGCTATTTTCGGGATATTCAATTATTCCAAACTTGAAGCTATTTCTGTTTTCTATGCAGCCGGATATTAGTAATTCTGTCATCGGAGGGATCGTGACGTCCGTTTTCGCTATTACTTGGTGAGCTGAAGGAATATCACTCTTCACTTCAAACACGGGTATATCCTCCCTCGCAGAGTGCATTTCGTTGCGTTTGAAGTCCAGTGTAAAGTCATATTTCCGCAAAAAGTCTAGTCCAAGTATTAATTCGTCCGCGATGTCAGCGACGAATGCCAAGTGCTGGTAAGTCTCATTTCCGAAGGTAATGGTGATGTTAATTTTACCTTCAATGGGGATCTTGTCACCTGTCACTGTCTGTAGAGTCACACAGGGCGGAGTCCAGCGCAAAGTCTCGTTTAGTTCCCGCGCTACGTCTGTTCTGACGATGGTTACGTTGGCTCCCGTATCGATGATCATCTTACAAGGGTGTTTATTCACGTATCCTTCGACGAACAATCCGTTATCTCCGCCGCTCATTGACGAGATCTGAAGAACTTTCAGAGGGGCTACATCTCTGCCTGGCAATCTCCGCCCCGTGAAATTGCCGCACTTTAGTTTCCCTGGTTTTGTTTCACGGGAGCTGCCTCCCGGTCTTGGCTCACGTGACAGTTCCTGCGCAGATGTCCTTCGAGTCCGCAATTCCAGCACTTCATTGCTTTCTTGTCGGTGTTTCTGTTATTTGGCTTATTTAACGCTTCCCGAATCTCTCTTAACATTTCTTGTTTAAATTTTCTGACATCAAAATTTTCATTTTCTACTTTAGCCGCTCTGATCGGATGGCGATCTTTTCGAGTTGCCTGCTGAGCCGACTCAAACTTCATCGCATAGATTAATGCAGATTTCAGGTCTTTGAGATCTGCCAACCTGAGAGCCTTCTGAATTTCCTGATCCTTGACTGCATCGACGAAATGCATAAGGGCCAGATTTTCACGGACATCGGGTGGACAGTCCGGATATGCATGGTGCGCCAGCCTTTCAATATCAGTTGCTAGTTCTTGGAGGCTTTCAGTCGTTTTCTGTTGGCGGGTTTTGAGTTGGAGACGGCTACAGTCCTTTACGCATTTTTCTCCGAATCTGAGTTCTAGTGCGTTCGAGAGGGCATCAAAACTGGAAATCTGGTCTTGTGGCAGAACTCCTAGGATATCTGCAGCATCGCCTCGGAGTGATGCAGCTAGCTGTGATGCCTTCATCTGGGAATCCCATCTGTTAGTGTCAGCCACGATGGCGAACTGGGTCTTGTACACATTCCACGACGATTTTCCGTCGTACGTACTGGGTTTGATTGCCGTGTGAGGAGAACCTGGGAGAATCTTAAAATCTTCAATTTCTCTCTTCGGCTCAGTTCGTTTTTCTTTCAACATGTCTACCTCTTCCCGAAACTTCCTAAATTTTTCTTCGAATCTTTCTTCCATATCGGCTATTTTAGTTGCAGCTTCCTCCTTCAGTTCCTCTTTCATATCTTGTAATTTGGTTTTGGTTTCCTCTCTAAGCTCCATGATGTCGCTTCTAACCTTGTTTTGCTCCATTTCCATCTGTCGCAGTTGCTCTTGAAGCTTTTCTTGTCCGGCTTTTATTTCTTGTTTCATCTCTTCTTGTCTGGCGTTCATCTTTTCTTGTCCGGCTTTCATGTCTTGTTTCATCTCTTCTTGTCCGGCTTTCAGAGCTGCTAACATGCCCATCAAAGCTTTCATTTCCTCCGCCATTGCTTTCTCCTGTAGACGGGTGACTGGCATTCACTCTCAAATCCCACTTCTGACACCAGTTGTTGCGTTATACGGGTTCGTGGATTTGAGAGTATCCGATGAAAACACGATGCAGAACAATAAAAAGCACAATTTATTTACAAGAATCACTATTTACAGCACAGTTCCAAAATTACCTTTAAAAGCGTCGAAAATCTACAATAAATACGCTGAAACAATCAGCAACACAGCTTCAGGCTGTAACTGTAAAGGTAGCTTCACGGCAACACTAAACTTATAATAAACACCGTGGAACAATCACCAATACACTGTCAAGCTATACTGTAAAGATAGCTTCACGGCAAAGCACTATCTCGATTGCTTTCCGTTCACAAAACTCTCGCGTACCTTAGCAGCTATTCTCACAATAATCACAACGCTCACAGTACTTCACAATCTCTTCGCAACTAATCGCTCTTTCACAATCTCGCAACTGCTGCTCTCAGAAACGCAAGGGTTTATATAGCCTTTCTTTAAGTTCCACACGTTTCGAGAAATATCTCGACAGGAAGTCATTCTAGAAGCTTCCCGATTGGTCCATGGGATATCGCCAATTTGGTCGCCAAATGGGCGATAAAGTCTAACCCTACCGTACATTATTTTATGGCAACCCTAGTGCTATGCCGGAAAGCTTACATACAGGCGCAACCGCCGAATTTTTCGCAACAATAATGTAAGACTTGGTATAATATACTGTATAAAAATACTAGCACATAAAAAATTGCATTTATTTATTATTTCTATTACATTAATACTGTAACACGATATAAATAATCCACCCATAATCTGAAAGAATAATATCATAAAAATTATATCAAATACATTCTAAATGCAGAAAAAATTAATCAAAACTTGCTATAGATTGAAAAATTGGTACTCTCTTCCATTATCGGGACTGGATTAAGAAATGTACGTATGTATGCACATGTGTATGTGCATATGTGTACACACATGCATTTCTGAATCCAGTTCTGATAACAGAAAAGTACCGAAAAATCTTATTTTACAAGAATTTAGGAAAGTATTGCTAACTGACATTCACCTCCCCCGGTCTCTGAAAAATGCTTATTTACGCTCATTTAATTTCTCAGAATAGTAATATTCGTTTGACAAAATAATTGTGCTTATTTCTTTCCTCAAATAAGTTTATTATAAAATTTTGGGTACATACTTATAAGCCAATAGTTTGTCCCACCCTGCAGTGCAAAGAAGTTATTAACTGCACTCTGTCTCCATATGAACGCGTCGTGAATACAATAAGAAAATTTTGTATTTATTGCCAGGATCTTCATATTATGATCAGAAACCTGTAACATATTAATGCCGTATAAAAAGATTGTATCTAAAGCATAAAGAAAATATAATGCTATCAATAACAGGAAATATAAAGTTTATCAGGATTTTAGAAATACATATGTTTGATAACTTTCAATTTGAAACTTATTAACCTAAAAGATAATAATCTACTTAATACAAAATAATAAATATTCTACAATATAAAAATATAAAATTGTTGAGGAATTTAATTAAAATCATTTACTTTACTAAGAAAATAAATTACATAAGCATTATATAAATCTCATTTCAAATTTATGGAAAAACATAGTTTTATATCATTATGAAAGCTGAGTTATTCAAACTAATCCTATTTCATAAAATTCCCAATACAGAGTTTTATAGTTTTACACAGATGTAACAATTCTGAGTACATTCTCATAAAAATATATTAATATAACGTTCTCATTTGTGGTGTCAAAAATCAGAATCTGAAAAAGATTAAAATGTAACACGTATTGACTGTTTTTATAAACCGTAGCAATCTATCACACGACAAACTTGCAATATTTTCACATGATGCTTCTAAAATAGCATCATAATATACTGATAAAATAAAATGGACGAAAGAATACTCTATTTTCGAACAACTTCATAACATATCCTTCATAAGAAGCAACAGGGTATTTTGCATCAATAGGTAACAAATTACAATCCCTTTTCTCTTTAATTTTTAAGTACTATAATTATATCAAATATTAACAGATGTCTTCAAGAATAATATCAAAATCTAAAATCCCAATAATTATTGCATTTCGTTTCTAAATAATACTTGAAATGAGTTCAAATAGTTACCTTTTTCATATCCTGATTTTTGACACCACAAATGAGAAGGTTATGCACCAAAGATGTAATTTATTATGAAAAACCAGAGAAAAATTTAAGTAACATACGCTTCTCTGTTTACTATTATACAGTTCAGAACTTAATTCGAATTAAGTGCTTCGAATGTTTCAAGTCATACATAAAAAATATTAATAAGAAAATTACTCGAAAAGCATAGACAAATTCATAAAAGATATTTCTACAACGAAATTGATCATAAAAACAGAAATCATGCAACATGCAGAATATAAAAGCAGCAGTTATAAAAATCGGACATTAGTAACTTTCTGATTAAGTTATTTACAATTTTAGACTGAAATTTCAACAATTCAAATAAGTAACTTAGCCCTACCACAGAGGGCAAACCAGTAAAAAGTAGTACATTTAATAAACATTCGTCTGACGCCATTTCATTTCGATCGCAAGACTTTCAAACGGTTGCACTTCACCAGCCGTAAACGAAGCGATCGCTACGTCGCACGAAATGGTTTCGATCGGCGCTCGAGAATTGCAAATTTTCCCTCCGTGCGAAAAGCGCGTCATATGTGACGTCACTCTCGTATCGAGATCTTCTCGCACGCTAGGAGAATAGGAACTCGGGAAACACAGATATTGAAAAAACTAATGAAGATGAAACACCAAAAAATTCCCAAAATAGGCAAAATCAACAGACTCCGACTACTCTCAACCAATCACGTAAGGATCAAAGATCAAGGAAGTGCAATTTACGGAGTTCATAGGCAATACGCCTTTACCTCCACATCATCACAGAAATTTAGATCAGCAAAATGAGGGGATTGTCAAATACGGTAAAAATTTTGATAAGCCGAATGACTTGGAATAAATGCCTTCGCATTGAGAAAAAAGGTAAAAACTCATGAAGGTCTTAATTTTGCGCCTAAATAAGGGCCAGAATAATTTAGAATAGGAACAATATCCGTCGCAGTCATCATATAATTTTGACCAGATAAATAAAAGGTGAAGTTTCCTTGAACCTTGATAATCGTGTTTTGCAAACTTCAGCGCGAAGAATACGTAGTTGAGAGATCTTTAAAGACCCTTTCCGCTACGCGTTCTTCAGAGGAGGGAGGGAGGGGGGACCTGGTTACAGGTCGGAAAAGTAGTTCTGCCAGTGATCAGCTGGGAGGGAGAAGTTTCGTTTTTGACCGCTATTCAATGCGGTATTTAAAGGCCGAAAATGACGTTGTTAAACGATAAGATCTTATCGGAGGTTGTTATCAGTTAAAGTAACGCTCTTAAGCGTTTGTTAGAATAAGTATAATAAGAATTATTTTATTTTATTTTAAATACAGTTAAATCAGCTTTTCTGAAATATATTAAGATTTAATTCAGTCCTTTTAGACTGTGGTGTTTTTTATTAGAGAAACTTTAAAAAGAGGGTCCCTCAGGTTAATGCTGTGTGCATTAAAGAACTCTAGAGGCGAGGGGGGGGGTTAAGGAACGAGAGGTAGTTATTCACATGGTCGTCCGTGTGCTCATACCTAGCCCGTTTAAATGGGATAATTGAATATTCTGGCTTAAGAACCGCACGCGGTCTTTTCCGAGAAGAAGCAACAGCAGGATCATATACAGGTAGCATATGCAGCACAGGATTAGCAACCTGTTGAATATTTTTGAAAAACTTTTCCGAAAGTCGCTGTATAAAGCGATTAATGGGCATAATTTTGAGGTCGTTATGAATGTCTTCGTTCCTTACAAACCACGGAGCTTTTAAGTATTTGCCGAAGCAATTTTGATTAAAAAATTTTGACATGTTTTCTGTTAGTCAGTGCCGATGGGCCCCAGATGGAACATGCATATGTTAGAACAGGCCTTATCATAGATTTGTAGAGCAGGATCTTGTTTTCAAGTGACAGGTCGCTATTCCAAGCGAAAAAGGAGCGTAAATTGGTTTTGACAGCTGTTGCAATCGCTATTATTTTGCGAATGTGAGGTTGCCAAGTTAATTTTGAATCTAGTAAAACACCTAGATATTTATATGAAGACACCCAGGGAATGGGTTCACCGAAGAGTATTAAATTAGGTAAACTTGGGATATTTCTTCGGATGAACATTGTGGCAGCACATTTAGCGACATTAATTTTGATTTTATACAGACCGAGCCAGAGTTCTAAGGCTGAAAGGTAACTCTGCAATTGTGAGATTACCTGGAGGGTGTTGGAATGTTGTGAAATGATGGCTGTATCGTCTGCATATAATGCGAGATCGATATTTGGGGCCTTAGGAATATCATTTACATATAGGTTAAAGATTGAAGGTCCTAGGAGACTACCTTGGGCTACGCCGGCATAGATCGGACGGGGAGAGGAGAATTCGTGGTTAACTCGCACGCGGAAACTGCGTCCTGTCAAGTACGAGTTAATAATTTTAATGAGATAAGCCGAAAAACCAAGCCGCATGAACTTGTAAATAATTCCGTCATGCCAAGTCCTGTCAAGGGCTTTGGCAACGTCTAAATAGACGAAACCAGTCTTCTCTCGCTTATGAAAGCCTTCGTGAATGAAATCTACTACACGGAGTAACTGGTGTACCGTGGAGTGTTTAGGTCGGAAGCCGAATTGTTCCGGGATTAATAAATTTTGATCCCGACAGAATTCATTCAGGCGATTAAGTAAGACAAATTCATAGATCTTTGAGAGAGAAGATAACAGACTTATAGGTCTGTAATTGACGGGTAAATTTAAATTTTGTCCCGGTTTTGGAATGGGGACGACTGCTGCAATTTTCCAGCAGTCTTGAAAATAGCTTCTCCTGAGCATTAAATTGATGAGTACCGTGATCCAAACGATAAACATTGAGGGGAAGTTTTTGATCATGCGATTCGAAATATAATCTATGCCAGGTGCCTTGTTAGGTTTCAATTTATCTATGAAAACCATAACTTGAGTAGGATCCGTAGGTCTGAGTTCAGTTGTGATGGGTTGTGATAAAAAATCTTTAACACGTGCTTGTATGCGCCCCTGTGTAATCGGTCGGTTACAATAGGAGTCGTGATTTGGTGTGAATTGAGTTGCAAGGCTGTCAGCAATGACTTCAGCCTTTTCTGAGTCTGTGTAGGCCATCTGTGCGCCATCGGCCGTTTGAAGGGGCGGAATGGGTGTTTTATGTTTGCGTAATCGGGCGGCTGCGCGCCAAATCGATTTGCCTTCAGTCGTTAGGGACTCAATGTATGTTTTCCACTCCGCTTGTTTTAATAAGCGGGTTTCAGTCCTTATCTCGTTCTGTATCTTACGAAATTGGGCACGGATATTGGGATCTCGTGTCCTTTGCCAAATTCTTCGCAAGTAGTTGCGCTGCTTAATTTTGAATTTAGTCTCAGGTGGGAGCCTAGCACCTGGGTGTTTAAGTGGTTTTGAAGCCACAGCTCTCGCTTCTTTTAATAAAGACTCTTTTAATAAAATTTTTAATATAACTGTCAAAGTCCGAATTGTTGGAACTTTTTATGGAAGGGAGTGCTGTTTTTTCCAAAATAAATCTAAAATCGTCCCAATTTGTTGCGACTTGCTCCTCTAATTTTGAGTATCGATTTTGAATATCTAAGGTAATCAAAACAGGGTAGTGATCAGAATCCAAGTCCTGAATCACTTTAATTTCATGCCGAAAGAATAGATTATAAAATGCAGCCAGATCAAGAACTGCGGGGGACCCTCTTGCACGGTAGTAAGTCGGGAGGTTAGGAGCTATGATCTGTACATGGTTACTCTGGCACCATGAATTTAGACTAATACCATACCTGTTCCTATTCGGACAAAACCGTGCGGTATGGCGTGAATTTAGATCACCAGCAATTATTAGGTGATTTGAAACATTCAAAAGTTTATCAAAATCGCTGACAGGAAAAGTTGGTCTTCCACGTGCTGTTGATTGTGGAGGTAAATATGCTGAAGCTATTGTCAGCGGGGGGAGAATTTTGAAGGAAAATTTTGATAATAGTCGCTTCCAAAATATTTAAATCAGGGGATGGTATCAAGTGATGCTTTAAAGAACGCTTCACATAGATACAAGTGCCACCATTGGGATTTCTGCTCTGTGACACTCTGTCAGTATTGTAAATGCCATAATTCCCAATTTTGGGAGTATTTCCTGGGGTAAGGTGAGTCTTTTGGACTAAGAACACGCCAATATCATGCTCTACGACAAAATCACGAACTTCGTGAATTTTTGAAGTTAATCCATTAGCATTCCATGTGCCAATGGTCAGTTCTCTGTTGGTATTTGAACTGTTGTTTACACAATTGAATTTTAGGCTGTTATAAAGAGGTTCATCACTGAAAAACAGAAGACATGGGTCTAAAAATATGCCGAATTAATTTGAAAGCTCAACATAGCTTTCATACAAGTAAAATGCCCTCATTAAAGCATCTGCTTGCCTGAGTTTAGGCATTGCTTTTTTGAAGGCTAGTAGCAGAATATGCTTATCTACCGCGGGGTCACGGGAGATTTCGATCAAGCATTTTAGTGTAGATGAGAAGACATCTTCGGAATCAGTGCTATACTCTGCTGTGGCTGATACTGCTGGGGCTTCTGCAACCGGCAGTCTTGGATTCGTGGATTTGAATCCGTGCTCGGTGGTGTTCTTCACCATCTGTGCATAAGATGGTGAGCTGACGTTGCTTGAGGGAGCAGGCATGGGACGTCTTGTCTCAGGGCTTAGAAGAACCCTGAGGGGGGCTGTCTGAGCAGCTGCCCTAGTCTTAAGCGTGGAATTTTTGCCACGAGCCCGTTTATTACCTGAGTATTGAGGACAAGATTTATACGATGCAGGATGATCTCCACCGCAGCTGCAGCAAGTTGCAGGTATGTCTAAGCCTTTGGTACACTCACGTGCCCAATGGGGTCCAGAGCATCTGACACAACGGATTGGAAGAGTGCAGAGTTCAGAGGAATGGAAAAGCCCTGGCACCGAAAGCATTGAGTAAGGCCCTTGCGGCCACGATAACGTTCAATGCTGATCTCTGTGCCCCACTTGTCAGGGACAGCAAACAGATGATCGAGGAAGGGGTGTGGTATGACTTGTAAATAAACAAGTGGCATTGGATGTCTGAAGCCAGGCCGAGTCAGCCGAACGATGCGATACACTTTAAAACCCATCGCCTCAACTTCCTCTTTGATGTCCCCGATGTCAGTTTCCACAGGGAGGCCTCTGATGACAATTTTGACTGGCCGGTCTTGTTTTAAATCAAATGTTTTGAACTGGATGCCGGCTTGCTTCATGCAGCGGGTGACCTCCCTGAACTCCAGCTCTGTCTGTACAAATAATTTCAGATAGGGTCCAGTTAGAATGCTCCGTAAATTTGGGGCAATTTCCCTCAAGAAAGACACTTGTGTCTTCCAGTTCTTGCTACTTTTGAGATGTATAGCCGGAATCTCTGGCTGCGGTGGGGGAGAGAACGTTCCGTGCCTGCTCCGAATTTTCTCCCTCTGTCGTGCTCTCATTTGACATAGCACACTCATTATTAGCATTTAAATCACTAGAATTATTTTTACAATTTTCATTAGAATCATTAATTAAAGTATTTTTGATTCTTTCATACTTATTAATCCTCTCCTTTGAAGGAGTAGCATTTTTTAATAATTTTGAATTTGGAATAGTAGGTTTGTTTACATTACTGTTGACAGCCGAATCAGTTGTTAAATCAACAATAGCGGGCGCCTTGCCCTGCTTTCTGGTTGCCGGGGTGATGAAACCCTCCGAATCAATTGTCTGATTCTTGCGCTTGGGCGCAGAAGTGGTTTGAACTGGTTTCCCCCGCACCTCGTGCGTAGCACGTTTCTCCTCGTGGTTTGGGGGATCTCCTGTCGATTGAGCGGCCGCCATCTTGGCCAAACGCTCAGTTTCTAAAACTTTTAAAAATTCATCCCTGGTCGCAGGAAGGTGGAAAATTGGCACGTCAAGGATGTTTGCAATATCATTGATCTTACAAAAAAGACTCTTACCAGCTTGATCCAGTTTTTCATATCCTATAGTATCCAAGGGAGACGGAGTCCGCTTCATGAAGCATTTCTGGCGTTGAATCGCTTCGAATTGGAGTTTCAAGTCATAAAACTGTATAATTAATCTAATTTGTTCAGCCTCTGGTGACACGGATGGCACAGGGAGAGCCTGATCCCCAATTTCAGAATTATCAATTTCAATATCAACATTATTTTCATTAAAATTCCCAGTATTAGGCTGTGTCGCCGGGAGCTTGTCAAACGAGCGACCTTCACGCATGGCGTCCATGCTCGGAATCCCCAATCACGTAATTTGGGCACTGCCTCGAACAACCAATCATATGCAGCGATTACCCAGAGCAACCCAAAGACGGTTAACGACAGTAAATCTCTCAAGAATAATAAGAAATCAATAAATAACGATAAAGAAGACCAATCCTCCGAAAATAAACGAAAACCGGTAAACACAGACACAGAAGAACAATCCTTTGAAGAGTTCACCGGGTTCATTACTGAAATTTACCAAATTTACCAGCAATACAAGCAGGTATCTAATCCCGACTACAATGGCAGCATTAAAGATATTCATCCAGAACGAACATGATTTACGCCCATACTGCTAATCCAAATACCATGCAACATATTAATTATGCCAAGTTTATGTTTTATAACAGTAATGATATTAAAAATCAAAAAACAGAAATTCAAAACCACATCAACCAGTACAGTCTTGATATAATTTTATTAAGTGAAACCCACCTCAAACCGAATGACAAATTTAAAATTCCCAACTACAACATCTATAGATCTGACCGTCTTCATAATTGTGGTGGCGGTACAGCTATTCTCATGAAAAAATGTCTACACAGTACCATCTTTCCTCGTTCGCTCATGAGCTTTGAAGCAAGTGCATGTATTTCGAACAGTGATAATAAAGAATATCTCATCATTGCTGCTTACAAACCACCCAACAATAGCCTCAACACTCAAGATCTTGACTATTTTCTCAACTTAGGTCACCCAACTATTATTGCTGGGGACCTAAATTGTAAGCACGTTAACTGGAACTCCAGGTGAAATAATCCTGATGGAATTATCCTTAATAATTACATCATCAACAATACTGGTATCAACATTTTTGGTCCAGATGAACCAAGGTATCTTCATCAAATCTCGAATACGTCTGATGTATTAGACATCTTAATTACCTTCAATGTTCCTCAAACACCTTTTCTCCAAGTGGATAATGAACTTTCTTCAGATCACCTACCAGTACGCTTCACTTTATATGGCTTAAAGCATGGTCTTCCACCTATAAAGTGTCGCATTAATTGGGAAAACTATGCCTATCACTTTGAAGAAAACATATCTGCTACCACTAAAATGACTAACAGAAGCGAAATTCATGGCGCCACAGTCTATCTAAGCACTAAAATCAACGAAACAATTAACCACGCCAAATTTATTCCAAAACAGACGAATTATATTCTCCCACACAATATTAGAGAGAAAATTACAGAGAAAAATTTATCAACGTTCCTATTCCACCCAAGACAAAAGAAGATTTAATCCTGCCAATCGAAACCTCAGAAAACTTATCTAAGAGTACAGAAACAATTACTGGGATAACTTCATTGAAAGTCTTTCGCACACCGACCACTCAGTGTGGAAAGTTGCTAAAGCTCTCCGAAGCCCTCCCTCCAATATTGGACCCATTCTAGATGATAATAATACTAACATTTATGATCCTAAGAAAATTGTTAACCTCTTTGCTGATAACTATGAACAACAGTTTACTTTATATAATTTCTCACATCCGAATGATATCAATATAATAAACCACGTGACCGATTTCCTCTGCAAAGATCCTGAAAATATAAACAGCCCGACTTCTCCCAAAGAAATACAGAAAATTATAAAGAAACTTAATCCAAAGAAAGCATCTGGATATGACAATATCACTAATAAGGCCTGCAATACGTCCCAAGGAAAAGCATCGTCCTTATTACAAATATTTTTAACGCATGTTTAAGATTCATCATATTCTCAAAGAATTGGAAACACGCCATTCTAACTGTCATTAAAAAGCCAGGCAAAGCTGGAAATCTCAAAAGTAACTTTAGACCGATCAGTCTTCTGCCTGCGATTACCAAACTTTTTGAAAGGCTTATCGAGTCTCGACTCACCACTTTTATTAATGAAAATAATGTCATCAAAGACTATCAGTTCGGATATCGTCAGGGATTCTCAATGACTCAGCAGATCGCCCGAATCATGGAATTCATAGGTGAAAATTTTAATAAAAGGGAAGTAGTTGATGTTACTTTTATGGACGTAGAGAAAGCCTTCGATAAAGTTTGGCATCACGGTCTTATCATCAAGCTGATGAACTATAATTTCCCACTTGCCATCATCCATCTACTCGCTGATTTTTTAAAGAATAGAACTTTTTAAGTTAAAAAAATTCAAGATAACTATTCCACCACAAGAAAAATTCACGCGGGTTTACCACAGGAGCCGGTAATTTCCCCGCTTCTCTATAATTTATGTATTAATGATCTTCCTAATATTGAAAATATTCTCATAGCGTGCTATGGCGATGACACAGCACTTTTATGTCACTCACTTAATCCATATCATGCAAGAAATAAACTACAGAATGCCATTTATTACATTTCGCACTGGTTTAAAGGGTGGAAAATAAAAATTAACCCGGCAAAATCAAAAATGGCTTACTTTAAAAAAGGAAATATCCCTCAAGACTTAGAAGAAATTACGATGAACAGACAAATCGTGTCACGTGACCACCAAGTAAAATATTTAGGTGTTTATCTCGACCAGAAGTTAACTTTCAAATTTCATCTTAATTATATCAGAGACAAAGCACAACGTGCCTTGATGAGCATTTACCCTTTAATGCTCAAATATTCCAAGTTAATTATCGACACTAAAAGTACACAGTCTACAGGCAATCCGACCCACAAATCTATATGCCGCCTCGGCGTAGGCAGCTACTGCACGTTCAAACAGAGCAAAGCTTCAAAGTTTTCAGAGCAAAACTCTCAGATTCCTATCAAACTCTCCGTGGTTCGTTAGGAACACTGTCATCCATAATTCTCTAAAGATTTTACCATTAGATGCCGAAATACTAAAGATTACGTTCAAATTCTACGAAAAATATAGGGGAGTACGACTAACTAATCGAATAGCCACATAAACGGTCCAGAACTATACATCATAATGTTAGATGGTAGTCCTTGTATTTATTTTATTATTTTCAACGGACTTTGCCCGGTACCAAGGCTACTGACTTATCACCATTAAATTCGTATATCACGTGACAGTCTACTTCCCTATGAGCCTTAAGATATAGATACTTTCGCCTCAGACGAAAGCACAAAAATTTCTGGGACTTGTATATATTATTTTCTTTTTTTTAACTCTACGTTACTGTATCAAATCTACGATAATGTGTAAAAGATATGCCATTGCGAAAAGATACGCCTGATGATATCTAATTGCTATTATTGCTTATCCAACGAAGACTTCATCCGTGGCCGATAGATGGCCCCTCTCCTGATCAACTTCTGCTGAAGACTTTGAACTTTTATTATAAGTGCAAAGGATTTTTCCGTTTTTATGGAATTTAGCGAACTTTTACAGGTCCTCAGGAGAATGATAAACATGTAGCGGTGAAGGCCTTCGAGTCGAACACAACTTAACAAATGATTATCTCCGATCTCCGATGTTAAGGATGGAGAATGTCAGATGGGTATTTGTGTTTTTCTCTGGGAAATGCAGAACACCTAAGAGTTGATGCAGTTGCTAGGATAAGTTAGAACAGAATATAAGAAATTTCCGGCAAATTTTTTAATATAATCGTGAACTGTGTCTACTTTGAGATAGCGGTGGATATACGAATTTGGAATTAACCATGGCGCGTTGATAATTTCTCCAAGGGCTTTGTTTTGAAGAACTGTATAAAGCTATTAATTAACATATTTCACACAAACGTTTTCTCTCCTTTTTTTAAAAAGTACATTTATTTAATTTTATGGCGCTTTTAAGTGGCCTACAGAGGGCTTTCTTTTTTTTCTTGCATATGTTATAGAAATTATATATTTTTAATGCTCATCTTTAGTTTGATTCACGGCAGTTTTAATATTTCCGATAATTTTCATTTGATATAGAAAAGTAAAATTAACTTTCTAAATAGTAGCATTTGTAAATTAACAAAGAAATAAAAATTGAATAAGCTGTGTAATTAGATTTTTATGATCTTTTTAAGTTTGCAATTTCCTAAATATTATATTGAATATTTCTCCTTTAAAATTTGAATTTCGGCTTAAACAAATTTGTTAGAAAAATGGTGAATCTATATTAAAAATTTCATGAATATATTCCAAACACGTTTTTGAAGTAATAAAAATTAAAATTTCTTCTATTAAGAAATACACTCATGTCCATAAATTAAGGATAATGCAAAATCAGCCAAAGGAAGAGTTAGAAGCAAAACAAATTTGACTTATTTGTAAAGCTTATTTATTAAACAAAAGGTAAAGAGCAAAAAAAGATGCTATATGTTTGATATTATTAAAAAAATTTGCGATTTTTGCTCCCTGGAGCAAATTACAAAAAAAAAACTATTTACAAAAAAACAATATTACATGGTTGATATGATTGTTAATACATTGTATGTTTTCCAGACGATTCAATACAGTCCGTACAACGCCTAGCATGCTGAGTATCAAATTATCGATCTGATCTTGGGGGATATTTCACCACTCAAAAAGCAATTCTCTCCGAAGTTCCGGTAGACATGTAGGAGGAGGTTGACGGGCTGGAACTCGTCGGCCAAGCATGTCCCACACGTGCTCTACTGGATTCAAGTCCGGTGAGAATGAAGGCCAGTCCATACGGGTGATATCCTCCGATTGAAGACATTCGTTTACGATGTTTGCACGGTGAGGACGGGCGTTGTCATCCATAAACACAAATTGTGCGCCCATGGTGCCCCGAAACAAACGTACATGTTGTTCCAAAATGACGTCCCGATAGATTTGGCTTGTCATGGTTCCAATTTGAAGATGCAGGTCAGTTCTGGAAACCAGAATAATTCCACCCCAAACGAGCACTCCTGCACCACCGTAAAGGTGTCGTTCAATGATGTTTTCTTGGTGGTAACGGGTACCTGGAGCTCTCCATATGAAAGTCCGGCGAGAATCAGATTGCAAGCTAAACCTGGACTCGTCGGAAAACATCACACAAGCCCACTGTTGCGGTGTCCACAATGCATGCTCTCTACTCCAGGCTAACCGCAGGCGACTATGAGTTGCAGTAAGTGGAACGCATCTGACAGGTCTACGAGCATATAAACCAATCTGCCCTAAGCGTCTGCACACGGTCTGGCTTGAACTTGTGGTACCAGTGGCTGAAGAGAGCTGACGAAACAGGCCTGAGGCTGTGCTCCGCCTGTCTCTTTTGGCAGTAACTGCCAAATACCTGTCCTCATTCGGCGTTGTAACTCTGGGGCGATCTGTGCTCTAACGTCTACTCACATGACCATCATCTTGGAATCGTTGCCAAAGCTTGGAGATGACACTCTGGGCAATTTTAAGTTCGTCTGATAATTCCAGTTGGGTGCGCCCACATTCCAGACGGCCGATAATTCTACCACGTAAAAAATCATCCAAATGCGTCCTTTGTGTCATAACTATTCGGTTATTGCACTGAAATGCTTATAAAGCGCCTGTGAACAATTTTACTTCTTTGCCTGTATTCCTTATGTATCACTCTCTTACACTCTCGTCATTGTGACGTACCATCGGTGTCATCTGGTTACTTCCTGAAATTTTCATATGATTCTTGAAGATGTGTGTACTGATTTTACAGGTGATATATTTAATTTAGAGTTCGATTTCCGCGTGACTTCGAATTATCCTTAATTTATGGACATGAGTATATTTGATAAATAAATTCTTTTTCAAGTTCCAGACTGTATTGATATTTGTTTCTTGTATTTGCTTATATAAAACTCAATACATCCTACCTGTTATTAAGAAATATAGCAAATGAATTCACAGAGAACAATAGACTCAAACCTTCATTCAAAGCTACTTACTTGAATGTTAAAACTTGTATTTGAAACGTTTTTTATGTTAATATAAAACTATAAAAATTACACTATGGTATATCACTTAAAACCGAATGGGTCTATAAAAACCGTAAAAATTTAGACAATTTTAATTCAAAATTGCGAATATTTAGAGCTCTACATTTTTACTGCTCAGGTTTTCTTGCACGATCTTTTAATATTTACCTGGTTTTACTGACAGATAATGTTTGAATTAAGTGCAAAAAGTGTGAAATAATCTTTAATCATTTTGAGGCCCACCAATGGCAAGAAGTAAAATTGTTGGACACTGATAACCTGTAAACGTTTCTGGCAAACGGGCTGTTTGCACGTGATTTTGCATGGTTTTTTCCCCAATGCAATGTGAATCTAAGTCAGTTTTTCTTCAAAAGCCTTCTACAAAGGCAAACATGAAGCCCTCCTCTTAGGCAGATAACTTTCATGTACTTTGCCTAAATTAATCAACCTAACCTTAATCTTTTCTAAGTTATAATGAACATTATCGTATCTCATATGCTAACTTAAAAGCAAAATAAGTAATGCTTTTTTATCGTTGAACTGCAGGTAACTTAGATATAAATTAAATTTTACAACAAATGTAAAAGCACTATTATATGAATGAAATGAAAGTGGGAAAATGAAAATGCATACACAAAATCTATGTATTTCGTAAAAGAGAATATATTTTTACATTGTCTTAATTTCATGGTTCTTAGAGACTTTTTGATTCTTTCACCCCTTTAGAAGAGAAAATCTTGCATAACTTCTACATTATTATAACAATGTATGCACTAATAAATATTATTAAATAAAACTAAGTCATGCAAGTAAGCCAGTTTGATTTAGTAATATTTGAGAAATGAATTAGCACCTTAAATATATTCTATGAAAATATTATTCTTCTTAGTTTAATTTATATAGTGCATCATATGCGTTGGCTTTATCAAATAACCTAACAATCATTTTGAAATGATGAAAATTGTCACGTCTGTTCTGCTGGTTAACTTAAAGCAAAATTAGTAATCTCGATTTTTTATTGTTTGAATGTAGTTTGTATATATGAAATGTAGTCAAATAATATGGAAATTAGACTTCAAAACAATATTAAATTACATATGAATGAAATAATAGAAATGACAATACACCATATACACAAAAAATCCATTTATTTGATGGGAAAAAAATGAGAGAGGTATTTTACCTTGATGTAAAGCTAAATTTATTTTGAAAGTGTTTTATAGTTAGTTGCACATGTGGACAATAAGACGCTACAAGAGTCACTGTTTAAAGCTCTTAAATTTTATTCTAAATTAATGAAAACGAATTTTGAGAGAATACAGAGCTATCAAATCAGAACTGTATGTGCAAACTGCATTTCGAAGAGCATTTTATTGATAAATTTAAAAGTCCTACTGTCAAAGTTAAGGAAAAAAAATTTCCTGAGGCAAATCATTACATAAACCTGAAACAATACTTACCTTATTTAGTGAATCTTACACTATTCAGAACTACAATGATCAGCGTTGATCACTGAAAGAGTGAAAGACCTTGATCACATTTATTGCGCCGATTGTTTGACACTGTCATACAATAACTAATTTTTATAAGTTATAATAATATGCTGTTAACCCATTACAGTGGAGTGCGAATAGTAATCATCACACAAATGTAGGACTTTCTGCCAACATTATGGTAGTTTTTCAAAGCCTTCTTCCCAGAAACTTTGGTAGCCGCGAGTCCAAAAACATATCAACATCATTTCAGACATTCTGTGGAGATGGCTCCGATGTAGCTGCAGATGTGAAAAAGGCAGAAGTCCAAAGGAGCGATTTTGGGCTATATGGTGTTTGTGGCAAAAGATCCCATTCGAGTCTGTACAGAGTACAGCCTATGAATGCAAACACACGTGGTCTTGCATTATCTTGATGAAACATTACCTTTTTATGCCAGAAATCAGTTTCCATGTTTTTCTTTGATAGCAGCATCAGCATGGACTAGCATCTCGTTATACACCTTACTGTTGATAGTTTTACCTTTTCCAGGTATTCTTTGTGGATAACACCACGGCAATCTCACTAGATACAAAGCATGATCTTTCCGTTAGTCAAATTGCACTTTGAGATGCTGCCGGCGGACTTACTGGTGTCAGACCAACCCCTTTTTGGGTCCATACTGTTGAAGTAAATCCACTTTTCCCTCATGAGTGATCATCAAGTCCAGAATTTCGTCCTTGCATTGATATTCAAGAAAATTAGTGCAGGCCCGAGCATGTTTGTCCTTATCTGCTTCAGTTAGTTTATGCAACACCCAGCGATTGAACTGGCGCGTGACTAATGGACATGGCACTAACGTCTAACTCCTTAACAAGCTCTCAAGTGGTTGCATACTGAACTTCTTCCACAAGTTCTCGCAAGACGGCTTCATCAACATCTGTTGGTTGGCCACAGTACTCTGCTTCTTGAATGTCATAGTCCTTGTTTTCGAACTTTCGATACCAAACCTGCACAGTGTCATATAATACACATGATTTCATGACATTCTGAAGCTGGCTTTCTGCAACAGAACTGGAAGTAAATGATGGATCTAATCTATAGGTCGCATGATAGTTCCATTTCAGGCATTTTGTACTTAATGATAAAGATATTCTTTTCAAATTTCACACAATAGTGTTCTAAAGTAAGTACAGTACAAAGTCCGTAATGCGGACGTCTATAATCCGGAATGATCTATAATCCGGACCCCAAAGCCACAAACTTTTTTTTGTATGCTTCACGCATGCGCATTTGATTTTTTTCCTTCCATAATAAAACATGTGGAGATTTTCGAAACGCTGTTGATTCTTTTGTGGCACAATGTGCTTTTAAGCTTTAAACAGCAACAAAAGTGCAGGAAATCTTTCAACAGCAATAAAGGTCCTATAAAAATAACGGAAGTAAACAAAATCTCAGTGGCGATCATAACAAAGCCAGAAAGGCTTGTTGGTCTGACCTTAAGTATAGTTTTATAAAGAACGGGTTCAAAGCCTAATGGAATCTTTGTTAGAAAGTACAAAGGATGTCATCTGAAATCTTTACACCTATTTTCTGCGTTAATGGACGGGCAGGAGAGGAAATTGCTGTGAAATTGAAAAAGTATTTCGGGCGGTTCGATATTTTGAGGATACAGAATAGCAAAGAATCTTAATTTCAAAGAGTTAAGCTAGGCTAAAATTATCTTTACTGATTCTAAGGCATCTCAGTTAATGTTGCAGATCGCGCTGTTCCTTAATCTTCTAATTGGATCCGGCTTATTATTTTTTGAAGACTGTTGGAGCAATTTTATAAAAATTAAGCTTGAAATTTCGAGTAGGTCAAAAAGAGTTTCCAATTCTGGAATCGCCAAAGTATCTAAAAACGAAAACATGTTTCGCTGTCCATCAAGCAAAAAGTGGGAAAAGGCATATCCGTCTCAAAATTATGCGAGGAGTATGGCATTGGAAAGTCAACTGTATATGACATAAGCAAAAAGAAAAAGGAACTTTTTGAATATTTTGTGAATTCCGACACCCTACTGGCAATGAATAACAGAAAAAGTGTTCGTTATGCTAAAAGTGACGATCATGACAAAGTGATGATTGAATGGGTCAGACAGCGTCGCAGCGAGGGCGTGCCATTGACGGGTCCAATGCTAATGGCTCAAGCCAAAATAAATCATGAAGAAATGAATTTAAACACTGAGTGCACATATTCAACAGGTTGGTTAACTAAATTTAAAAATCGCCATGGTATAAGACAATTAAAAATTTCAGGTGAAAAAGCTTCAGCTGATAATGAAGCTGCTGAAGAATTTGCAGAGGAATTCATTGAACTCATTACTAGTGAACAATTATCTCCAGAACAAATTTACAACGCTGATGAAACTGGTCTTTTCTGGCAATATATACTGCGAAATATCTTGGCAACCTCTACAGAAAAGGCTCCAACTGGTGTAAAAGATTCCAAAGCTAAACTAACAATTTTAGCGTGCGCAAATGCTGTAGGAACTCACAAGTGCAAACTTTTCGTAATCGGAAAACATGCACGACCTCGAGCATTTAAAGGAGTTACGATTTTCTCCGTTACGTATCGCGTAAATAAAAGGGCATGGATGACACAGGCGTTGATCAATCATTGGTTTGAAAATCATTTTATACCCGAGGCTCGGCGACATTTGAATTCGGTTGGTTTACCTGATGACTCGAAAATAGTCCTGATTGTTGACAACTGTTCGGCACATACTTCACTTAAAATTTTAGTGACAGGTAATGTATCCGTATTATTCTTCCCTCCAAACTGTAGGTCTATGATTCAGCCTATGGATATGGGTATAGTGCACGGGCTGAAATGCAAATATAAAGTAGCATTTTAAAAATCTATCTTAAATTTCTTGAATAATGGCTAGATTATTCAAGAATTTTGGAAATATTTTAGCATAAAATTTGCTGTGTGGAGCATCGCAAGATCGTGAGAGGGTGTGTCTCCAGATACGTTAAAAATGATTTACATAATTTATGGTCAGCTAACATATTTCATGGTGAGGACGATGAAGTTTATAGCCGTGAATTTGAAGGTGTAATTTTCCAGTTATTGGAGAATGTAAAGAAATGTGGAGAAGCGGTAATAAATGAAGACGATATAACAGAAGTTTTACATTGCGACGACAATGCCCTAATCATCAATCAATTAACGGACGGCGAAATCTGTAGTATGATTCTAGATCCAGAAAATACCGCTTCCGATAGTGAAGAAAGTGACAGAGAGTTTACTGAAAACGAAAAAATTTCGATTGACAAGTTAGTCAGTATTCTGGACCCAGCAATTACAGGATTTGAGCAGTGGAACTTTGTAACTGAACAAGAAATTATGTCTGTTTATAGAATTAAAGAGAAAGTATTAGCACAAAAAACGAAGCAACTTAAACAACTTACAATGAAAGAAATGTACACTGCTCGACATTGAAAAGGCAACACCAATAAGGAGTGGTAAGAAATTCATGCAAATTTTAGAGTAGACGGAACTTACTGAGTTATGCGAATGATGTGAAATGCGCAGCTCTCCAACTCACGTGAAGCAAGATATAAGGGAAGGAACGTGCAGAATGGGCAATATTCGTGTCGTTATTTCTGTTAGATGAATTATCGAAAAAAGTTGGTTTTTGTCCCGGAGGATACGTGTAATAGCAGAGAATGCCATGCCGCTGCCAACGAAGGCACTTCCAGCAGATAGACGAATTTACGAGGGGTATGGTGATCGGACTGAGAAGGGCGGTTTGGTCCTTACGTCAAATCACAGCTGATACCCACATGGATGCGAGCACGGTGCATCGGCTATGGCGAACATGGTTGGAACAAGGGAGTGTGGAGAGAAGGAGGGGTGCAGGTGCAGCCAGAGTGACGTCAGCACGCGTAGATCGACGCATCAGACGACAAGCTGTGGCCGCTTCGCAAGTCACTTGTACCGCGATTCTGCAGCATCTGCAAGATAGCCTGGATGTTCACGTATCGACCAGAACCAGTTCCCGTCGATTGGTTGAACGTGGCCTGCACTCACGGCGTCCGTTAAGAAGACTGCCATTGACCCCACAGCATAGACACCAACGTTTAGAATGGTGCCGGACTGGAGCAATGTGGATGACAGAATGGCGAAACGTCGTGTTCTCAGATGAGTCATGCTTCTGTTTATCCAGTGACAGTCGCCGCATACGTGCGTGGCGTCGACGTGGAAACAGATCTAATCCGGCAGTAACTGTGGAACGGCCCATCGCGCGACAACGTGGCATAATGGTTTGGGACGCTATGCTTACGATTCTAGGTCACCACTAGTTCGTATTCAGGGCACTATGACGGTCCAACGATACTTGGATAATGTACTGCGGCCGATGGCAATCCTCTACCTTCAGGGGCTATCTAATGTAATTTTTCACCAGGATAACGCCCGACCACACAATGCTCGCTTCTGCCAACATGCTTTGCAAGGTATACATATGCTTCCCTGGCCACAGTACTCTCCTGACCTGTCACCAATCGAACATGTGTAGGATGTGATTAGATGCCGTTTGCAGACTTTGCCCCTGCCTCGTTCAGAAGACGAACTGTGACAAATGGTTAAAAGGGAATAGAGAGCCATCCCTCAGGACACCATCCGCACTCTTATTGACTCTATGCCTAGACGTGTTTCTTCGTGCATCCCTGTCCGCGTTGGTGCTACAGCCTGCTGAGCCTGTTTGCTGTCTCTGTCTTTTTTCCAAATTTCATCACTTTCTGACCACTCCTTCTTGGTGTTGCATTTTCATTGTCGAGCAGTGTATAATAGGTATGCAGAAGCAAAATATCGTTGATTTATCTTTTTATCTAGTCGTTTCGTTAAGAAATTATGTTTTATGAATAATATTTGCATTAAATTTCTAGGCACCTGTTAAAATTAATTAATAATAAGTTTTATAAATAAATGATATTGTAGTATATACCTGAACTTCTTAAGGAATTCAGATATCATATTGCACAGTTTAAGATTTTAAACAAACTATTTAAATGTTTTTTTATTAGCGAATTAAAATTATTCGTATCAATTTATGTTATTTTCGTTTTGCATAAGTATTGAAACTCTAATGTAATGACTGCTTCTTTCAGAATCTTCTATTCAGTACTCTAATGTAATGATTGCTTCTTTCAGAATCTTTTATTCAGTACCGCGTTTTAATAAAATTAAACATATGTTTGAATTGAGTTCCAACAATGGCCAAGCAGTAAAGTCACTGAACACAAGTAGTTTGACTTGAGTTGAATTCCAGGCAATCGGGTTGACTGCATGGATATTTTCGTGGTTTTTCCAATGTGTAACGAGTATATCAGCCAGCTTCTTTTAGAAAGTCCTCTGCGAAGGCACTTCTCCCCTTCAACAAATAGCCCTCACATGCTTTGGCAAAGTCAAATAAAGTATATCGAACTATATTTGATTTCAGATTAATAAAAAAAGAATGATTCGAAGCTTAGCAAAATAAATGGCAACTAAAAGCTGTTATATTAGTGCCTTAGAAGAACACCAAATACACAGTCCAGTCACATTAATGTGACCACCACGTACTTTCCCTGTCAAAGTTAAATAACCAATCACAGAAGGCAGGTGGCAGCACAGTGCAGTTGAGCGTATATAAAGGGTGTGTGAGGGCTTCGGAAAACATTTCAATCGTTGGCGTAATGCAGAAACGAAGCGATTTATCCGACTTCCAAAAGGGCATGATCATTGGCTTTCGGGCCAAGGGTGGAAGCATTTCCGAAACGGCTGAGTTTGTGAACTGTTCGCGTGCCGCCGTGGTAAAAGTGTACCGTGCATGGCAAAATGGGACTGTCCAAAATCAGCGACGTGGCAAATGTGGTGCACCACGGGCCATAGATGACAGAGGCGAACGACGGTTGCGGAGATGCGTTCGGGCAGATAGACGGGCTACCGTTGAGCAACTGACCACCAAAATGAACCAAGGGGCTACCAAAAGTGTCTCCCAAAGTACTATTCAGCGAACATTGCTGCGTCTGGGCCTCCGAAGCAGACGCCTGGTTCGTGCACCTATGCTGACTGCTGTTCATCGACGGCGAAGGCTAGAATTTGCACGCCAGTACAGCAGCTGGACGTCCACTGAGTGGCGACAGGTTGCGTTTTCGGATGAATCGCGTTTTATGCTCCATCGGACAGATGGACGTTGGCGTATAAGGCGTGAAACCTCTGAAAGGAACCACCCTGCAACCATTGCCGGAACGGTCCAAGCTGGAGGCGGGAGCATTATGGTCTGGGGAATGTTTTCCTGGCATTCTCTAGGTTCACTGATCATTGTGGAAGGCACAATGGATCAATACAAGTACGCATCTGTCCTTGCGGACCATGTTCACCCCTACATGCGCATTGTTTTTCCTCAGGATGATGGCATCTTCCAGCAGGACAATGCGAGGTGCCATACAGCTGCCAGTGTACGTGCGTGGTTCGAAGAGCACCAGGATGAGTTTACCGTCCTCCCCTGGCCAGCAAACTCACCTGACTTAAACCCAATCGAGCATCTGTCGGACCATCTCGATCGAGTTGTTCGCGCCATGGATCCTCAACCGCGTAATCTAGCGCAGCTGGCCACGGCATTAGAGTCGGCATGGCTCAACATCCCAGAGAACACCTTCAGGGACCTATGTGACTCTCTTCCTGCACTTCTCGCAGCAGTCCGCTCTGCGAAAGGTGGTTATTCTGGCTTTTGACAGATGGTCACATTAATGTGACTGGACTGTGTATAAACTAAAGTTTTTAGTGGTTAGTATATTAAAATAAAACACTTACGTGCGTTGTGATTAATGATTTAAATACCCGAACAACCCAATGAATACTGGTGTTGGTGTCATGTACAATTTACCAATAAATAAAATAAAACGTCATACTAAATTTATAAATGAAATAGACTTTTATTTTACTATTAAAATTAATTTAAACTATTGGCATTTAGAATTTAAGGCTCGCGGGAATTTAAAAAAAAATATTTTACAATTAACATATCAAGGCACAGATTGTTTTCATTCAAAATCATAATTCACAACATATTGCTATTAGATTAACCGGAAATGATATTATTGAAATTATTGAACATTATTATAATTATTGAAATTATTGAACATTATTATAATTATTGAAATTATTGAACAAATTATTGAATTATTGAAACAAGAAAACAATTAAAGAATTTGAACCAAGTATTTTAACACATTAATTTTTTTAAAAAAAATCAATTAGGATTGTAAAAAGGCATTTTTTAACTAGTTATTTAACAATTTCCCAACAACCATTTACTTAAACTCCTGTCAAGCTTTCATCCAAAATTCGTTACATACCAATATTTGCTATTAACAATAATAAGGAACTGCGTTCCAACTGGTACTTAACTATTCTATTACATTCGACCCGGGGACGCGGCTTGCATCTTAAAAAGGGATTTCTAGAAATTAACTAAGAGATTTAACTAGGGTACTAGTGTCAATAAATTTATATATCAAAATTAAACCTTAAAACTTTAACAGAATGAACATTATTAACATCGATAATACTCAACGCGTCTTAGATCTCTAAATTTATGAAATGTGACTTAGCTTGCAGCTTCCTCCTGGAATTCGATGAAACTTCCTCCAAAAACCAGTAGGACTTGTAACGCACAGATGCTTAGAAAAATTGCCATCATCACTCCAGAGTTCACACCGGAAAATTCAACAGTAGGATACACTACTCAGACGAACTGGACCCCAGGTTCACTGATAGAATAGAAAATAAACACAATGGTTCGGTATAGCAGCCCAAAAAGATGTCTTTAGACTGGAAGATGACACTCTCCATTCCAACATTGAGGAAAAACCGGAAAAATTTAGCTGTATTGAACACATCCCAAGGCGAACTAGACCGCAGGCTAGTTCCACCGCAGGTTCTCGGTTAGAATAGATTTAAATTCCTTGTATTATGGAGTAGTTGTTGTTTCATTTATCGGCAAATTGTTGTTTCGTTAATCGCCAACGTGTTGTTTCATTTATGGTGACCGAACTAGTTGAATGTTATAGAAACCCTTGTATGAAGTAATCGTTTGCATTATTCCGGCAAATTTGGAATGATGGGATGTTTTGTATGGGTTTTGTGGTGTGTGTAGGCTGGGAAGTATATTGCTTGTTTCATTGTTTAGACGGTAGAATGGCTGAAATTTAGCAAGATTAATTTGAAGTTTCTGTACGATTTAAAACGAAAAGGGAAAAGCGCGTTAATTGACTGGTGTGTAAATGAAGGTTTACTTAGAAACCATTATAAGTGCCCTGTATGTAGGAAGAATATGCGTTCAGTTGAACGTAAATATCGTTTAGATGGATTTGAATGGGTTTGTAGGAAGAAAGCTTCAGATGGTCACTATGTGAAGCGTTCGATCAGAAAGGGTACCTGGTTTGAAAAAAGTCATTTCAGTATGACTGATACTTTGATTTTTACAAGGCTTTGGGTGTAGGTAACAGCCAATCGCGCTTTTATGTCAAGAAATATGCAAAAAAGCAATCTTATAAGAAGCCAGCTTTATGAAGGGTTACAGAAGTTGATTGTAAGTGCTGATAAAAGGTGTTTAAAACTTTCGTACAATTTGTTTACAAGACTTTCTATGACTTCCAGAAGACGAATGGAAGATTCTGAGCGCTGGCGTGCTGTGGGGCGCATTGAAGCAGGACAGTCGATCACAGATGTTGCTCTTTTCTTCAGCGTTCATCATTCTGTAATTTCAAGTTTATGGAAACAATTCCAAACCACACAGACAGTTGTCTGAAGGCCCGTAGCCGGTCGTCAAGGGTTACAACCCCCGAGGAAGATCGATATATTGCTATTGTAGCCGAAATCGCAGAGCGACCTCTACACGTGTGACCAGACCCGGATCTAGGGGGAAAGGCAAGCCGGGGTCTGTGCCCCGGGCGGCAGTTTCTGTGGGCGGCAAACAAAGTAATGTACGTCGAGAGTATACAACAGACGATTAACGTGGACTATGTGTCTAAGAAATGAAGTAAGGCATTTTGATTTTTTGCAGCCAGTCGGCAGTTTAGGTTTAAAAAAAGAATTTATTATTCTTATAATTTTTTAAAGTTTTTCAGGTTTTGACGGCTCTTTTGTTCTTTCATTTTCTTTTAATATGCCGGCTTCCAATATTCCTCACCATATTTAGCGAGATGCAACCATTTAGTTAGCGCTCGCATCCCTGACGCGGCCTCAAGAATGTTGAGTGTAATTACGTCAAATTTTAGTTTTTCTGATTAAGGCAAGTTATACTGTATATTATTTAGAGTAAAAAAAAGTCATGAGAGCGTCTAGAAAAAAACTCTCAGGAGCAGAATATAGAAAAAGAGCAAAAGATAGGAACGAACAGAGAAAACGAATTGCAGATAAAATGAAAAAGTGGCTTCACGGAAAAGGCGAACCGTCAAACCCTGCCGCAACTTCCAATGATGCCGAGATTCTAAAGGACATTGATTTTTCTTGCAATTTGCATGCTCAGGATGGAGAATCTTCATCTATCATCCTTAAACAGACTACATTTCAGCAACTGAGAGAACAACCTTCTTCATCGACCTCAAACGAACATCTAGAGGACATGAAATTAGGATATAAAGAATCTTCTCATTTAGGTGCAGGTTGGCAGCAGAAAGAAGAGTTAAAAACGTTTGATTTGTCGGACCCAGGCAGTTAGCCAGTCACAGAAAAAATGAACGATCAGCAACGATCTTTCTTAAGCAGTCAAGCTCTATTATTAGCCGAAAAGAATCCAGAAAACGTTGACCTTAGGTCCACTGAACGTCATGGCAGACATTTGACATCTTCATTGTGGTACAGAACATTAGCAAATAATGAAAAGATTAAAGGATCTTGGCTTATATATTCTAAAACTAAAAATGCAATTTTTTTACACCCTGTAAGATTTACCAGAAGCATGCCACTGCCGCTACATCAGCATTGTATACTACAAGATTCTTAATTGGAAAAAAGCTTCAGGAAGGTTAACTGAGCTCGAAGCATCTGAAATCCATAGAGAGTGCATAATTAAGTGGAAAATTTGACTACAACAAATGAAATCGTGTCAAGGCATCTATCATGACATTGAGCGTCAAATTCACACAGAGAAAGAAAAACGGAGAGAGATCCTACACATAGTTATGGATGCTGTGTTGTATCTTTCAACAAACTGTCTTTCTTTCCGTGGGTCTGATGAATCCCCTAGCAGTCTGCTCACAAAGTGTCCTCGGCCTAGTCAAGGCAATTTTTTGAATTTAATGACTGTGCTCGCCAAACATAACTCAATTCTTAAGTACCGGCTAGAACACCTAAAAAAGGGACAAATATCATATTTATCAAAGACAATTAAAAATGAAATTATTGATATAATGGCGAAAACAGTTCGCAATAGCATTTTAAACGATATCAAAGAAGCCAAATATTATACAATTATGTTCGATTGCACTACATGTGTATCGCATACAGAAGAAATGAGCCAGGTGATTAGATACGTAAAAATATGTGGTGATGTGTGTGAAATAAAAGAAAGCTTTATTGATTTCATAGAAGTTGGTGGAAAGACGGGAGACTGTATTTCTCAACGGATTGTGAAAAAAATGACACTTCATGGTTTGGCTATTGGACAATGTCGTGGTCAAGCTTACGATAACAGATCTAATATGCCCAGTACTTATAAAGGCGTACAAGCGAGGATTACAGAAATGAATAAGCTGGCCGAATTTGTCCCATGTTTGGCTCATTCTTTGAATCTTGTCGGTGTGCATTCTGCCTCATCGTGCTCCGAAGCAGTTAACCCATTTGGAATTATCCAGAAGATATTTAGCTTTTTTGTCGGATCCACTATTCGATGGAATATTATGAAAAATGTACAAAAAACAACTTAAAAGGAAGCAGTCAGACAAGATGGTCGGCAAAATATGTGGCTGTGAAAGCCCTTCTAACGAATTTACCAGAAGTAGTAAAATCCTTGAAAGAAATTAAAGATCTTTCTCTTAGCGCGGAATCAAAGTACGAAGCAGGACATCTGCTACATGTCGTAAAAAATTTTGAATTTATTATCAGCCTGACAGTTTGGACTAATATCCTTCGAGAAATCAATTGAATAAATATTGAAATTCAAAGGAAGATATTATTCTTGCGCATTCCGTCGCATTAATGGAAGGTCTGACCAAAACTTTGCAAAAAAGGAGAGAAATTCCTATGGAATATTGGATAGAAGAATCTATAACAGTAAAATTGAAGTTGAACCTATTCTGACAAATAAACGAATTTTAAAGCGCAAAAAGCAATTTGATGAACTATGCGAGGACGAATCACTAACACTTAATCCTGTTCAGCTATTTTCTAATGCAATAAAAATTTTATTTGATCAAATCTTATCAGAAATTAAAACGAGGGTAAACAGCTCTGCTACACTAAATTCAAATTTCGCTTTTCTCAATGGTCGTGAAATACTGAATATGTCAACCGAAGAACTGCAAAAGAATGGAGCAGATCTTGCACGAAAATATGAAAGAGATCTAAATGCATTTGAGTTCTGCCAGGAACTTGCCGCTTTTAAAGAATAAGCCCCAATGTTATTCGGCGACATAAAAAAGGCTAGCGCTTTTATCTCTTGCAACAGATCTACACCTATGATTTGCAGGATGCCTTTTGCAATATTTGTATTACGCTGCGGATTTACTCTACGCTTCCAACTACATCCGCAAGCTGTGAGCGAAGTTTCAGCAAACTAAAACTTATTAAAAACTTATTAAACTTATTAAATTTTTAACGCCGTAATATTTTAAGAGTGTTAGGTAAGAACTTAAAATTATTAATGAAATAAGAATCATGAAAAGAAGTGCGAATACTAATCTTTTCGTTTTATCAGGAGTAAGTATTGTTCTTATGTACAGTTAATGAAATGTTACGCTAATGAAAGTTACGTAATTAATGAGCTCATGTGTTCTTCCAACTAATGTAATCTATTGTTTGTAACTAAAGATTATTTTTATTACCAGTGCATATTTGATTGAAAGTTAGGACTTACTTATTTAAGTATGTTATTGATAAAAAGGAATTTAATTATTCATTGCATTAGTCATTTGTAACTTGTATATATTCCTTCAAACTATTATTAGTAATGTGTCATTTCTATTTTTTGTACTATTCTGAACTGCTTTAGTATTTAGTACTGAATCATTTTCTATTAATTTGGCTAGTTATTGTCGCAAATATTGCAAAATTTCGTATTTCAGAGAAAATGTAAATTTGATTATTACAGTACAAAAATTAGTCTTTTGTGTAAAAACCTAAATATTTATTACGTTATCAGGCTGTGTGAGGACGACAGTAGAGTTCTTGAATAGGCTACATAAAAGCGTTATTTGGAAATAAATTTTTTAACATGCTAGGTTAAAGTTACTGTTAGTATAGAGAAATTGGTATAAAATTAGTCAATCTATTGCATTAGTGATTTGTAATTTGCTTATATTCGTTTAAATAAAATTGTTTAA
This sequence comes from Stegodyphus mimosarum, assembly GCA_000611955.2. Lineage (NCBI taxonomy): Eukaryota > Metazoa > Arthropoda > Arachnida > Araneae > Eresidae > Stegodyphus > Stegodyphus mimosarum. The sequence continues at coordinate 138,623 of KK114431.1, forward strand.
TTATTTAATATTGTGTGATGCCGATTTTTGTACTGCGCTGAACTATTTTAGTGTTTGGTACTGAATCGTTTCCTATTAATATCATTTATTAATATGAGTAGTTATTGTTACAAATATTGAAAAAATGCCTATTTCAGGAAAATGTGAATTTGATTATTTCAGTAGTGCATGGATTATTTAGGAGGGTTCGCACGGGTTTTTAATTATGTAACTTTTGGTATGTGTCGAGCTACCAGCGGCTGAGCGGTAAAGTCTGAACACTTGTAGTACGGTCGCGGAGTTAGAATCCTGGCAAATTAGCTGGTTCCATGGGCGTTTCCGTCGTTTCGCTCATGCGTAACTTTCATACGAACCAAGTACTCTTAGAAAGTCCTCAATGAAGGCGTCTCTTCTCTTAGGCAGATAGCCTTCTTATGCTTTGCCGTAAGTAAAGAAACTAAACCATTTGTTATTTACATTTCTTTTATAAAAAATGGCATATCAAGTATTTCTTATTGTAAAATAAATTTTACATTTTATCTCAAATCGCGTCTATTTCTAAGTTTATTAAAAAAATTAAAATTTGTTACAGAAACATAAAGGAAGACGGGTGACGGCGGCAGTTTTAAGGTTTTGCCCCACCTAGGAAAAAGGCTAAATCCGGCGCTGCTGGACTGTACGCCCGGGTACTTCGAGGTTGTGTTTCGTTATCCGTCCAATCAAGAGGGGCAGGATTACAGTGGTGTCGAGAACATGTCGATTGGAATGTGTCTTTCTGGGGCAATGTCATGTTTACTGATGCATCAAGATTTGCTCTGGAGCCAGATGACAAGCGTATAAGGATATGGCGTGAACAATGAACACGCAATCAGTCCCAAAACATCACCGAACATCACGCATTCCGAGGCGGAAGCATTACGGAGTGGGCAGGGATTTCATTAGGATATCGCACCGACCTGCACATCTCTAAACGGCGTTCTTTGGCGGCTGTCCGGTATCGAGATGAAGGCCTAGAACCCATTGCGAGATTGTACGCTGCAGCAGTTGGCCCTACTTTTGTTTTAATGGATGATAACGCACGTCCCCATAGAGCTGACATCGTCGATGACTACCTGGTGAGTGAAAGCATTGCGCGTATGGCGTGGCCAGCATATTCACCCGACCTTAATCCCATTGAAAATCTTTGGGATGCTCTCGGCCGTGCTGTATCTTCATATTTCCCACCTCCAGCCACTCTTATTGAGCTGGAAACTGCTTTACAAGAACAATGGCGATTGCTTAATTCTGCGGTGGTTGACCACCTAATTGAAAGCATGGTCACAAGGTGTAAACTTTGTGTACAGATGATGAGCGGCGATCACATACCCTATTAATGTCCTTTTTTTCATTTTATGCTGTTTATTTTCACTTTATACATAATTCTGTTTAGGTCTCCAGTATGTCATTATCTGATAACTTACAAAAATTTAATATTGTTTTCATTTCTGTATATAATTATTGATTTTGTTTCATACAGAAGTATATACGCTACTTTCCTGCCGAATTTTATGTCAATCAAAGCAGTATTTGTTGATTTGTTTGCATTTTACATCTTCGTGCTTAACTTTTGGAAGTGAGTGTATTTTACCAGGGACAACTATTATATCTGACTATTGGAAGTCCTACAACTGTCTTTCTGATAACGGGTTTTTTCACCTTTCCGTGAATCATGCGTTGACATTTAAAGGTCCAGAAACTTGAGTTCATAGAAATAATACTGAAAGCACGTGGAGTGTTGTGAAAAGAGATTTCCGGAAAAAATGTCATCGACAGTCGAGAACCACGCAGGATATTTTTTACTCTTATTTTGTGAATTTATGTGGAGACGCCGATATGCGGATTCGAGTTCAGATAATTTTAGGAAGTTTATGGATGCTGTTAAGGAATTTTGTGTGCCACAGACTGAAGACGAAGTAACTTCTAAATAGGGTGTGTGTATATTTGCTTTTTGTAGTGCTTAACAGTATAATATGTTTTTCCTTTTTTATGTTATTTTATTGTTTAGTTTAAAATGTAGTTTATTGAGATTATGTATTTTTCGTTTGCCTGCACTGTAGAACTGTGTGCTCCTTTGACTTTTTAAGTGAAAATATATCGATGTGTACATGGAGAAACACAAGGGAGTGCGTAAGGACACTTTGTGCAATTCTCTGATTTTTTTTCAAGTGAAAATAGGTCGATGTGTACATGGATACCGAGTTTGTGCAATTCTTTGTCTTGTTATTTTGTCTTTGTGTAGCGGCGATTTAGCGTAGTTTGTGGAATTCTCTGATTTGTTTTAAGGGAAAATAGGTCGATGTGTACATGAATAAAGTCAAGAGATTGCGCAATGCCATTGTTGTGCAATTTTCTGATTTTTTGTAAGTGAAAATAGGTCAATGTGTACATGGATACCGAGTTTGTGCAATTCTTTGTCTTGTTATTTTGGCTTTGTGTAGCGGCGATTTTTGGCACGAAGATTGCCGTTACGCAAGCCAAAATAAGAAGTCAAAGAATTGCATAAACTCGGTATCCATGTACCGCCAAAAATCGCCAAGTTTTGCCAAGGGGTACCCTAAAGTATATTTTTACCAGATTCTCTTCTTGAAGATAACCGAACGGCATGGAGAAGCAGCTACAGCAAACCGGACACAATGTTAGATGTTGAACGAATTAAACCCGGAGATATTTTAATCAGCATTTTTATGCTGAAGCCAAAGGGAGCAAGAAATGGCCCCTCGTTCTACGTAGATTCAGCATATCCAAAACCGGAGGAAAAGAGAGTTCAGGGGCGTTCGAGAAAGCGAAAAATCCCGTGCACTGGCTTTTTGTTAAAAGCATTTACCAACAGCGCCAAAACTCATTCAAAAGGGTGACAATTCCAGATAAAAACGCCCTGAAGAACACAGTATAAAATTTCTTACTTTTTAAAGCGTTAATTCAACCCCCTTTTCTTAATCTCGCCAGAAACTCGCCAAATAAAAACACCTGCTGATAGTAACCCTAAAATTCTGCCAGAAGCAGAAGGTGACTTTCCTCTTAAATCACCTCAAAGCAGCTTAAATTTACGAGACAGCAATCACACGAAATCCTACGAAAGCTACAAAATTTTGTTAATTAAATGAGCATATTTCACAAACTAATGAAATTATTAACATGAAGGTAATTTTAAAGTGCAAATCTTTCTGTTTCTTCTAGTATAATTAAAATTGTATCTACTCAAATTAAGTATTTTAAAATCCAGATTATAACTTGAAAAACACATCCTATTCCCATTGTCTGCTGCCAATCGCGTTCCGAAAACGAAAGTACGGACTTACTATCTTAAGTACAAAACTCTAATTAAGGTAAACCAAATTAGCACAGAAATTAAATGAAATGCACATTGTGAAGCATAATTTAGAATATAAATGAAGGAATTAATTAATTAGCTTAATTTCGTTAAACAACAAAGTTAATTATCATTGATTTTAATTTTTTAATTCATCTCTTCGAATTAAACAACAAAATACAGTTAATACGTTAACATGATATAGAAATGAATACATAATTATCATGACCGGATATTGTCTGGGCATTTCATATAAGTAATGCAAAAATAAATTGTTGAGTAATTCCATGAAAATAACAGATTTCAAGATTTTATTCCATTTATTGAAAAAATAGCATGTACATGGGTTAAATCTGTGCAAAGTTTTAGTGTTAAAAGACTAAAACTTCTAACTAATTAAATCTGATGTGAAGCTAATTTAATAGTGAGGCAGTGAAAACTGATTTCCTTAATTTGTGGGTCCCTTCTCCAGCCAAGGATATATTGATGACCTTAGTTATTATAATTCATACTAAAGAAGCATTACATCCCTGTGTAATTAATTTTCTTATTCGAAAAATATACATTAAAGCTGTTAAGAATGATTTAACATTTAATGTTAATGTTTCTTCTGGGTTACTGGAACGTGTATTTTATTGTTGTTCTAATAATGAATATTAACTCAAATATCGCCCGCTTGTCTTGATGTAGTCTTTGCAGATGTATTCCTTTCCTTTTAAAATGTTTGCTGATCATTACTTGTTAGATGGTACGTAGTTCTCTAAAAGCTAATGAGTAATTTTAATGTTTCTGTCATTTTGTGAGGAGAAGCGTTTATAGTGTCGTTACAAATTTTGTACATACATAGGCAATTTTAGTGCAATTATATGTGAAATTGTTGCAGTTTTGTATAATTTAACATGAAACTCGCGAGAGAAGCAATGCCGGCAAAGTACGAATACAGGAGCAAGTCTGTTTAACATTTAGTAAATGAGTATCCGAGTAATTTGGCAAGATATCAACAGGCTGGCAAACGTTTTCGTGACTAATTACCCTCATCAAATTTGGCGAGAAATCACCAAAAGTCGCCAAACTTGCTGACGACTTGGCGACATTTTGGTCCGGTCTGTGCCATAGTAATAAGTATTGTAACTGAACGATGTAATTGATCGCTGTGTTACCGGTAACCGTAATTCGATCCTCCTATTGGCTTCCTGAATTCCAAGAAGCAAAAAAACTAGAAATATCTCGACGGCCGAGTGGTGAAAACTACATAAGGCCGGTGAGAGCATCTGCTCTCAATTGTTGTTTTTAGCTGTTAACGCAGCGTGATTTCCGACTATAGCTTCGCTCTTTAGCTGCGCTTTGCATTCCGCTGTGTTTAACATTCATAATAGTTTTGAAGTGCAACTATTGATAGTGATATTTTGAAGTGCAACTCTGTGATATTGTGAAGAGTTGTACGACTGTTTTTGTGGAGAGCCCAGATACAGTTTATTTTGATAAAATAATATCAGCCTATTACCGGAGCTGTCTGAAAATTAATGTATTACAAACACGTACGCACGCAACACCTTTTGGTGTCAGAAGTGGCACTGAATGTCGGTGATAAAAGTGATGGAGGAGCAGTAAGGTAGCTGCTGGCAGTCTTTGCTGCATTCAAAAAAGAAATGAAAGAAGAACACGAATTCGTTAAAGGAGAGATTAAAGCTGTAAAGGAGAGATGAAAGCTGTTCAAGAAAAGATGGGAGCTCGTCAGGAACTGTTAAAGAAGGCATGAAAGCTATTCAAGAAAAGACTGGTCAAAAAGAAATAAAAAGAGAAATTAGTGCCAATATAGAAAACAAATTTAAGGCTATGGGAGGCAAAATAAAAGTGGCGGAAAATAAGGGTGGAAAAATTGAAGAAAGAGTTTCTTCCGTCAAATAAAATGAAGAGATAGTTTCTGCCATCGCCAAACCAGTTGAGACCTTAAAGAAATGCACGGCGACCGCAGGAAGCAATTATGATTGATTTAAATTTCTACTCATGCCTCCTCGGCAAACTCTGAAGCTATCCACATATGATGGTAAGATCTCCTGACAAGTATATATGACACGATTTTGTATATAGGCTTACGTAAATGGATTGGATTTCCAAGCTAAGACCTGTCGTCTCGCCTCTTCTCTGAGAGCACGCGCCGCGGATATCCTTCAAACTCTTCCTAAAAATCAGAGGTTAGATTTCGAGGATCTATCCGGCGCGTTGAAGCTGCGCTTTGGGGAGAAGTATTTAAAAGATTACAGCAGGCTTCAATTAAAATCCCGTTAACCGAAGCCCACGAAAGCAGTCCGGTAACTTTGCGCGGAAATTGAAAGACTGTTTGATCTCGCCTTTCCGGAGTGCCCAACAGATACAACGGAAATCCTGTCCCTGCAATACCTCACCGATGGCATCCGGGATTCTGAAATACAGAAATTTCTGCGAATAGTAGATGTCAAGGATTTAAAAAGCGCTCTAGGGTACGCCATTAAATTTGAAGCAGCCCAGCAAGCAACTCGTAGTAGAAACCACCATCCAGTCACAGCTTTTTAAGTCCAGGAGCCATGGGATCAAATGACATCTCGTCTAGACGAATTAACCAGTTAATGCCTTGAGACGTAATAGGAGTGTTAAGAAACTGAACCTAAAGTGTTGGAACTGCGGCGCTGAAGCCCACCTACGAAGGAACTACAGAACACCCCAGGGCACGGAAACTGAGACTACTTCCAGCAAGAAGGAGGGAAACTAACTAGTGACGATCTCGCGAGGAGGAGGTAAGATAATCAGAAACGCCATATTAAAGTGCTGCAGATTTCTGCAATGAGTGGCGGCAGTAATGGCCTCTTCATCCTGGGACGCAAAAATTCGTTAATACAGGAGCCAGTGTTACCATCATTCGAAAAGATTTGGCTAAAAATCTAGAAAGTAAACGCATCTGGATTCGTAGAATAGTGCATCACGGGAGTACCTAGGTGCAGTGATGTTATCTCCATCGAAAAGTAAATTATTTCGAATATATGAACATAAATATAAAAATAAAAGTTCTACGGTTTAAGCAAAAGTCTATAAAGTACAGAAAATTTCATAAAATTCACAAGTCCATAAATTAATCATGTAAAGCACTATGTAAAAATATCGAGCTTGTGACACGTGATGGACATGAGAAAAATACGAGTACGGGCAGTTACGAAAATATAGGGCACATAATATATGATTTTAACACAATAAACACAAAATAGCATCCTAAACTGATATCCGAAAGTAGTCAAAGTTCCAGCACAAAATTTAAATAACATACAGGTCGAAAGATAGTTCAAAAGATGTCGAAAATACAAAAAGTCTAGTTTCCATTTATACTAGATAAATTTCCACTAAAAATCTCTTCTAATATGTTAAAGACAAAAATTTTGTCTATGGTAGTAAAGGTGCAGCACGAATTTCATTTAATCGATTCGTGATTTTTTTAATTACATCAAAAATGAAAAATTCACTAAAGATTTTTACTTCCTAATGACCTGCAAAAAGTCCTTAAAAGTAGGGGGAATATTATTTGTAGCATTTTTTTTCTGATTTCTGGTGTTGGATTTAGCTGCTCTAGGGAGCGGTTTAAACTGAATGTGGTCGACTCAGGCGAACGCAGCTCGCAAACATCAGACACCCGCGCTGCAGCGCTATCCCAGGTTAGCAATGTTGACGAATTTCGATCTGGTAATGTGTCCGAGCATAGAAGAGGGCGAGCATTAGGTTGAAGAAGTCGTAGGGCAATTACAGAAGTCGTAGGATAAAGCAATTATCGAGTTACTGAAGTAGACATCACGTCGATCAGGAACAGTGTTGGAAGTGAAAAAAAAAACGTCGATGAAATGTTTCACGGCTACAAAAGTGGAGACACTCAAATTAGCTAGAAAGTGCAAGTAAGACGAGGAGTATACTTTAACTAGCAGGAAGCAAAAATTAAGGAGTACAAAATACCCAGCAGTCTGAACCAAAGCAAGAGATGGTATTAAAAGTTAAGCAGTTAAATATAAACATTTAAATAAAAAAAATTACATTTTTTAAATATAATTGTATTATAGAATTAATATATGAGAGATCTACTAAGCATTAATCATTAGCACAACGTAAGAGATATAGTAAGTTAAGTTAATTTAAAGCGTTTATTTCCTCCGTCAGAGAGAAGAGGATGTTAGATTTAGTACCTAAGTAATTTCCGGCCTGCATCACAGGCAGTTTACTTTTAAAAATTTGTGTGACCCTGTGTAGGTGAGTTTCAAATGCTCTTTGAAATTCAGATAGAATTTTCATTAGCTCCAATAATTCCGTAAGATTACTGCCATTCGGCAAACCACTAGAGTTCATGTCATTTCTACCGTTGGTGAGATTTGTACAAAAATTTAAGTCCACAGCAGCAGGTTCCGAAGAGGAGTTGGCATTTTGTTCTTCATTACCTGATTTTAAAGCCTGAGCATATCTCACACCGTTGCGGCGACTAGAAGAAGGCTTTTCAGGTCTCTTAAGCCTAGAAAATTTTTCACGACCCCTATACGAGGCTGGGAGACCCTGTTTCCGCAGCTGCAGCACTTAGGGACGTCCAAGCGTCATTTACCGCAGTCCTGAGTCTAATGATGTCCAGCGCATTTCACGCGTCATGGGGAAACATGACAATTCTCCAAGGAGTGGTGCCATTTCTGGCAGTTAAAGCACTGCGGAACTTGGAGTTTAGAAATATATTTTCCCACCGTAATAGAAAACAGATACAGGACAGTCAGTTTATGGATTTGATCGAATACTTCATTTTTGAATAACAGTACTTGAAATAAGTTCATGGAGGATCGAGTCCTATTTTTTGTCAGCCGCACTAATTTATGAACTTTGAATCCTTGCTTAACTAACTCATCTTTGATTCCGGAGACCTCCATATCAGAGGGCAGACCTCTCAGTAGCAGCTTAACAAGCTTTTCGTGCCTAAAATTTAATACAAAATTATCGATTCCGTTTTCAAGAAAGTATTTGTTCAGAGTCCTAGGAACATTATTAGTGCGAGGTGGAACCATTAGAAATTCACCACTCAGACGGAATAAAAACTTGAAATCAGGTAGTTTAATGGCTACGTCCTTAGCCAAATCATTAAACTTAATGCTTGCCTCTGGCCTAACCATTATGAGAGGAATTAGACCTTGAACAACTGTAGGGGCCTGCGAGAGAGACAGAGAACTATAAAATTTATATTCATATTACTAATATTATTATATGACATATTTGCAGATGCATTTGAGTTTGAATTAGCTACATCATTATTTTCAGGCAAAGAATTGCTATCACTGTCTGAAGTTACACTGTTATCAACAATATTTACATGACTTAATACTTCAAATTTATTAGAACTAATTGCACAAAATTTAGTCTTAGCTTTAGGAGCTGTAGCAATTTTGCTAGGTGTCCTAAACATATTAACACTTTCAGAAAGATCAGAGTCACTTGCAAAACTTTTACTTTTCTCTTAGATGTATCACCGGGTCCTGGACCATGTGCAACAAAATTAGGCTTAATACTTACGGTACCGTCATTACAGTTATCAGAGATTAATTTGGAACTGTATGCTAGGTATAAATTGCACTTACCTTCTAATTCCCCCCGGGGGTCGAAGCTTCTGAGTAGGATCTGCGAAGCTACTGTCTAGGATCTGTACCTAGGCAGTCTCGGCCATGGGGGTATACAAATTATGAACCTAGTGGTTCTGGGGACTCATGAAAGGTCATTTATTGGCCGTCCTGGGGTTCGGCATGTCTTAGAGCAGGGTGGTGCTAGTAGCCCGGGGGTAACTCCCCGGGCATGCTGGGTAATGTCCCCCTGCGACGGGCTCGCCCGAGCGACTGGTGGGTAGCAAATTGACGACCAGTGACGCCCCAAATTGGGTGCGTTGCGCCGACCCCTCAAGGTACCGGGAAAGAGGTTGAACCTCGGCCTCGGTTCTGCGGGGGAAGGACCTGTAGTGCCTTTTATTTAGGCGGAACGGGGAAGCCATAATGTTGTTGTTACCTTCTAATTTGGAGATTTGTCTGTTGAACAGCTTTATTCCATCAAGAATCCAAGCGTTAACTTATCCGATTCATTAAAGGATCTTTTAGCCCACCTTTCGTGCAGAGTGCTTTTTACAGCATCGCGTTGATGTTTTAGTTTAAGTAGCAAGATCGACACAAGGTAACCCGAGGAAATCATCCCCGTCCGCCGCGTTTGAATCAGAATCTATCCATAGGCAGGAGCTCAGAAAACACGCACCTTCGCAATAGGCCACTCAAATTGTGTGTGGTCGTTTGTAATAACATCAGTTCGAATTTTCATATCATTACTAAGTGATATGTTAGGCTTTTTGACTAAGAGTGTCACTTTGCGTCGTGGGGGGAATATTTCCACCAGGTGGCTCTGAATGAGTGTTAACATTCTATTCTTAACATTTGGGTTCTTCGAATTACTTGGGTTTTTAGGACAAAAAGGAAAGTTGGCTGCGTGGTCACTACCACAATTACAACATGTCGGATTTTGAATGAATTTTACGTCACAAGTCCGCAGTTTTACGCCGCAATGAAGATTTAACACATCTCAGAGCAAGTTTGCACTCCTCGGATGAATGATAGAAATGTTTGCAATTATAGCATTGAGCAATACCACCTTTGTGTTTGTATGGTTCTATTTTAACATCAAAACATAGTAAATTACTGATGTCATAGATTTCATCAACGCCCTCAACATTAGCTAATTGCACTTAAAATAGAGGTAGTGGAACACGAGTTTTAAATCTGAGCATTTGGTTCACTTTAATAACATTAAGGCCTTCTGCAGTTAACTCATCTTTAGTTTCTTCCTTAATGCAGTCATAGGGTTACTCTCGAATAACAACCTTCACAGGCTTAACAGGTTTAGCATGTAGTATATATTATTGTATACCTTTGGTATCTAGGTATCTCGTAATCTCACGGTGACGATCCATAGTGAGTGGTAATAATTTTAAGAAATCACGAGAAATTCTGGCTGTGAAGACAACATATAGTTCATTCTTAAGTTTATTAACAAAGTCATTGAATTTTATTGGGGGATTGACGATAATCGGAATTATAAGGGGTTGTGGTAATTTCTCCTTATCTGTGCCAATAGCACTATCAACATTTGTATCTATATTATCAACAGTTTCATTAGCCTTTTTAGTACTATTTTCACTAAAATTAAGAGTAGAAAACTTATTCCAGATTGCAATATAAACATTATTTTTTTCACATTTTAACTTGGCCTGGCGGTCTTCCTACCGGAAGTAAATCCGTCCGAGCAAGCGGGATTTTATCTTGTGCACGTTTTTTAATATTACGCTTAAGTTTACTAGATTTTCCAATTCTTTACCATTTATAAAAACATCAGAGAACGGCAACGTAAACGCATCTGGACGCTGCCCTGATTTACCATCTAGACTGTATCCGAGGAGGAGATCAGCATCGAAGGAAACTTAAACATTAAGGTCCTGTTGGGAAATACCGCTTACTATCACATGGCGCATGTGGCAGAGATTACAGATCCTTGCATACTCGAATTGGACTTTCTAAGGAAATGCAATTTTTCTTTGAACTTTAAAAATAACAAACTGCATTCTGCCTCTGTAGACATAACCCTGTTCAGAATTAATGACGAGGGAGTTATATATGTCTACAAAATCATAGCTCGAGATGATATCACAATACCAACAAGAAAAGAGTTTCTACTTCTTTGATCTCTAGGCGAACATTGAAATTTCCGTTGCGGTGTAATGGAACCCCAAGAACTGTAACACCCTGCGAGGAGTAAAGCGTCGGCACTCGTCGAGGAGAGTTATCTCGGTGAAAGTTGCAACGTGAGTGATAAGCCGAAAAACATTAGGAAAGGTTATAAGGTATTTTTCCCGCCTTCTTGGCATGCATTCGTGGTGTAGCAGTCAGCACGCTCGACGCGTATTCGAGAGGTCCATGGTTTGAGTCCCGGTGAGGACATTGTTCATTTTTCACATCTCCTGCATCCAAAAAACCCTAATGTCTCTGCAGTGGCGCCCGAACTAAAAAGAGTAGTGGATGATGATGATCTACCACCAGGATATGGAGATTCGGTCCCCTAATCCCCATTCGCCCTTTAAAAGAGGGAGTATATAAGGTATTCCTCCCGCCTTCATGGTCAACACCCTCGGCGCGTATTAGAGAGGTCCGTGGTCCCGGGGAGGGAATTGCTCCTTTTTCATCTCTCCTAATTCCAAAAATCTTAATGTCTCTACAAGGTGAAGTGAATTGGTTGCAGCATGTATTCCAGTGACCTGTGTTAAACGAAACACTGACATTCCTCAAACTGTATCATCGAAGAGCTTAAAATCGTAGTTATTGCATAGTTATTGCAGAATACATAATTAGGCTACGAAAACGTAAATTCTGCCGAACGTGTCATTTCAGAATTTCAAGCTGTTTTCTCCCGCTCATCTTCTGACACAGGTCGAACAAGTTTCATAAAACATAGAATCGATACCGGGGATCATCCGCCAATCAAGCAACATCCAAGACGTTCACCGATTGCTAAACAGGACGAGGTAGGGAAACTTCTAAAGGACACGCAAGAAAGCGACGTTATCGAGCTTCAGCAAGTCTATGGGCCTCTCCCAACGTCCTGGTCTGAAGGAACGACGCTTCAACTAGATTTGTGTCGACTATTTCCGGTTGAACGAGACTACGAAGACTGACAGGTAACCTCTTCAGAGATGGGCGATATTTTGGACACTCTTTCTTTATTTCTTGAAGCAAGTGGTTTTCGACACTTGATTTAAAGAGTGGATACTGGCAGGTAGAGATACACCCTGATGACCGAGAAAATACGGCATTTACGGCCGAACAAGGTACTACAGGCATTTACCCAAGGACTTTGGCAGTTGAAGATGATACCGTTTGTGTTATGTATTGCGCAGCCAACATTCGAATGCCTCTTGGAAATTGTGTTAAGAGCGCTTTCCTACAAAGGCATTGCAATATCGGCACCACTTTTGCACGTCCTCCTGTGCATTACTCCGATAGAAGCGCTCTTGAACTTTCTGCAATGTTTTCATTATTCCGAAGTGGCCTTCCTTAGGACTGCTTATGTGGTTCTGTAAGTGCGTTCGAGATCGGATAACTTGGAAGTATCATCTCTATTTGGAATGCCTTTCCATCATCCTGTCCGAACTTTCCGTACTAGAAGCCGTTCTGAATATTCATTGAGTACCAGAGAGCCCAGTATTGTTATACTGTAGGACTCTACATCGAAATGCCTTGCCAGGTAGGTTTACTCTTTGACGATACCATTCATCCAATTATGGCTTTAATGTCGTTGTCTTCCAACTGGTTTTTTCTGACTTCTTCGTCACTTCATGGGTCTGGGTCAGACGATGTTGAATTCATAACTTGACTTACAACCGGATTAAGCGGCTCGTCTTTCACTTCGACACTGGGACAATATCGGCAACTTTCTGGGTAGGGTCTTCTAGACATTACATCGGCCTTTTCATGTGATGATCCCTTTCCATGACGGATAATTATGTCATATTCTTGGATTCTCTGTATCCAGCTGTCTATTTGACCTTCCTGATTTTGTAATTTTAAAGCCAGGTCAACACGCATAATCTTCGCGAAGCAAAAATTTTCTGCCGTAGAGATAATGATAGAAATGTTCCACGGCTTTAACTATGTCAAGTAACTCTTTCCTGGTGGCACAGTAATTCCTCCCCGGCTTAGATACACACTTGTTCCAGTAGGCTATGTTCTTGGCCGTTTATTTCTTGGGACAAAAGCGCACTGATAATCTCATTGCTCGCATCCGTGTCGAGAATAAATGGTTTGTCCAGATTAGGATACATCAGGATTGGAGCACTTCTGGTTTCCATGCAAGGAATGGGACTACACCTGGCTGTCATCCTAGAAATAGTGCCATCCGTAGTGTTAGCTCTTATTCCAGATATGTTCCTGTCCATGGTTTCGGCTCACATCTGTGGAATGCTGCCGTCACTAAGTTTCGTTCTGGTTTGAGTCCAATAAACATTGCTAGACCTGGCCGTGTCCTGAGAATATTGCCATTCCTCCTGTTGGCTGTCATTCTAGACCTTTTGAAATCCGTGGTACTGGCTATCATCCGACAAATGCTGCTACCTCCAGTGCTGTTTCTGCTTCGCATCCAAGGAATAACGTCATTCCCAACCCTTGTCCTAAAAATGCTCCCATCGATTAATGTTGACTCTTACTCCACGTTGCAGTCCATGGTTCTGTCCGTTTTCTGAGGAGCAGTGCCAGTTCTAATGTTAATTCCCCCTGGAACACTACTGCTTCAATTTCTAGTTTTCAGAAGAATCCAATTCATACTTTTGGTGACGGTTTCTGCCCAAGAAAGGATTTGACTGTTAGGAGTGGTTGCTTACATCTAAAGAATGCGGCTTTAGCTATTTTGTGTCTAAAACGTGTAATAGCCTACACGGAATCATGACTAAAGAATGCAGTCACTGCATTTGGTTTAGTGCACCGCAGGTAAGTACTGTTTCTGGTAGTGATTTTTATCCATTGTGTTGTAAGGTTTATCCTAATCATATAACAGTTGTTTTAAGTTTATGCACCTTTCCTATCATTTCTAGCTTCATTATACAATTTCCTACCAGAACGTATTTTCAGAAACGCGGTTAATGCAAATGAATAAGAGTTGTATTTAAGTCGCTGCTCCACTGACTTCCTTAGAGAGCCAGAGTTCCTGACTAGAGAGCGTTTGCCTTTAGCTACGTCTGTCTCTAAGCTATTACTACGCTCGGCCGTACTTCAGACACTTAACAGCTTCGCCGACTTAATTGAGATTTAGCGGCCAACTACTTAGAATCTTGATAGCTTCGGCTATATCTTTTAGTTGAACATTAGTTAAGTTTAAATTCATATTAATTGGACTGCACGTTCAAATAAAGAACGAGATTCAAAAAGTTATGGACATTGTTTTAAGGCCAGTCTTAGGCAAAAGTACAGTTACCTATCTTGATGATATTATTCTCACCAGCGAAACCATAGACAAACACATTAAACATTTGGAGGAAGTTTTTACATTGTTAAATGAGTCCGGCCAGAAAATAAATCCAAAGAAGTGCAAGTTTGCCGAAAAAGAATTGACCAAAATCTCGAAAAACGGTATTGAAGCAGATAATTCCAAAATATTTGCGATTAAGAGTTATCCACCTCCAAGTACAGCCGATAATTGATGTTCCTTTTTGGGCATGTTCTCCTATTATGCAGTTTTTATAAAAGACCTAATCTTCCAAATCATAAAGTATCATCTGCGCTTGCTCTTCAGACACGCAAACAGAAAGAAATGATGGTAAAAAGGTTATACAGAGTATTCTCCGCATAAGACTAGCTAGTATGATTTTTCCCTTCTTAATCTTATAGGACCTGATGAATTTGATTCTGTGTATCCAGGTGCTAATTTTATTACTAATTTTTAGATGCTGCCACTCTTTACTATTTGTTTAATAGTTTAAAGTCATGTACCAAATTTATATGTAAGCTGTGTGATGACAAAGTTACATATCCTACATTTTCAAGGGTTTTGGGTCAAAATGTTAAGCATCTTTTATGTTCGTGCATTTACGCCAAAGTTGGTTCCGACATCTTCAATCCAAAGTACCAATAAAGAAGTAAGACAAAAAATACTAGGGGAATTAAAAAAAATATTACATGAAAGAAACCAGATCCCCTTTCATGATGAAATAAATAAGTTTTTTAATGACTGTGTAGGGTTTCCCTTAGTTTTCATGACAAATTATTTAAGTTTGGTGTCTTTCCTGAACCTCTTCCCTCTCGCTTTTCCTCGCCAGGGGGCAAATTTAAAGTCAAGTGAAGAGAGTATAAATGCTGACGAATCTAGAAGTGCTAATCAGAATTTTCCAACCTAATCACTTTAAATTCTGTTGCTAATTACTGTCAAATTTTACAAAAAAAAACCTGACTTCCTTGGACTTGGATACCTTAAGCAGCAACTTTAAGAGCTACGACCTGGGTCGTTGAACAGCCCATGTAACTTTTCCTTCATATATTTTGCACTGTGCGATTACTACAGAATTGTGTATGATGTAAATATGTATTGTTAAGAATTTCGTATTTAGTTACAGATTTTTAGTAGAATTATAATTAAAATTGTTTTATTTTCCTGTGCAATGCCGCGCGTGACAAATTCTAAGAAAAAGCTACGCCGGAAAAGTAAAAATACAAGAGCTTTTTTTTTGTCAGCTGTTGTTGTTTTCTTAGCTGCTGTAATTTTGCTGATCGGATTAGCTTTCTCTGTGCTTTGAATTGCTTTCCATTTAACGTTTTACTAGTTTAAAATATAGCTACTGATTATATTGCGTGATACTGTAATACTGTACGAATACATTTGAGGAAAATCTAGCGTTTTGCTATATTTCTTGTGATAAGAATAAATTTTATTAACTTTTTTTCCGACTTGTACATTCAATCTCTTACGAAGCCCCACGGACGGAACACATTTTGGTGTCAGAAATGGAACTGAATGCCAATAACAAGAGCGATTGAGGAGCAGTTAAGAAAGCTCATGGCAGCCTCTTCTGCATTTCAAGAAGAGATGCAAGATTCCGTTAAAGAAGAGATGAAAGCGGGCCAAGAATCCGTTAAAAAAGATGTTTCGGCCAGCAGAGTCGTCTGCCTGTCTGTGAGATCATTTTGCAACGCGCAGGTCGCATTTTTGTTTTCGCATTCTTGCAAACGCTAACTATACGTTTCACGCTTTACTTTTTGCTGTGTTCTGTTATAAAGTTGAAATCGCAAGAATAAAAATTAACAGTCCACTCGCATTGATGTATTCTTATGTTTATTAATTTCAATTTAAGATATCGTTACGCAACAGAAGAGATGAAGGCGGTTCAATAAAAGATGGAAGCTGGTCAAGAATGCGTTAAAGAGATGGAAACAAATCAAGAGGAAATAAAAGATGAGATTACCTGTACAATAGAGAACAAATTTGAGGCTATGGAAGGCAGAACTGACGCTGTTGAAAATAAAGTTGGACACATTGAAGAAAGCATTTCTTCTGTAAAAGAACAAATAAAAGAAAGAGTTTATTCTGTAAAAGAACAAACAGAAGAAAAACTTTATGCTGTGAAGCAACAAACTGAAGGAAGAGTTTCTGCCGTCCAAGACCAAACTGATGACAGAGTTTCTGCTGCCGTCACCAAAGAAGTTGACACCTTAAGGAACTGCAGAACAACAACAGAAAACAATTCTGAAGGTTTAAAATTTCTACCCATGCTTTCTCGTCGCTCGCTGAAGCTATCCACATATGATGGGAAGTGTATAAGACACAATGTTCTATAGTGGCCAACGCGAATGTTGGGATTCCCAAGCTAAGGCCTGTCATCTCGCCGCTTCTCTGAAAGCCCAAGCAGAGGATATCCTTCAGACTCTTCCCCAAAACCAAAAGCTAGATTTCGAAGCTTTATCCAGCGCGTTGAAGTTGCGCTTCGTCGAGAAGTATTTAAAAGATTACAGCAGGCATCAATTACGATCCCATCAACCGAAGCCCAACGAAACTCTCCAGAAACTTGCCTCGGAGGTTGAAAGGCTGTCTAATCTCACCATTTTGAAATACCCGATAGAAACAAGGGAAATCCTGTCCCTGCAATACTTCATCGACAGCATCCTGGATCCTGAAATACAGAAAGCTCTACGAATGGCGGATGTCAAGGATATAAAAAGCGCTTTAGTATAAGCCATGAAATTCGAAGCAAGCCAACAAGCAACTCGTAGAGATCGCCACCCAGTCCACGAGCTACTGGATCAAGTGATGGCCCATTTAGATGATTTATCCAGACAAGTCAATGCTTTGATACGGAGTGTGAGAATAAACTGGCTCTAAGGTGTTGGAAATGTGGCACTGAAGCCCACATATGACGGAATTGCAGGACACCCCAGGGAGCGGAAAATAAAACAGATGATTTGACCAGAGAAGTCAGTGTCTTGAGACGGAGTGAAAAGAAAATAATCCTAAAGTGTTGGAAATGTGGTACTGAAGGCCACATACGAATGAACTGCAGAACACTCCAGAGCACGGAAAATAAGACAGACGATTTAAACAGACAATTAAATGCCATAAGACGAAAAAGGAGTGACAAGAAACCAAATTGCTGGAACTGCGGTGCTGAAGGCCATGTACAAAGGACCACCCCAGGGCACAGTTATAACCTATATTAGTTGTAACCGTAATTCTACTCTTTTTGCTTTCTAGAAATTGCTAGAATTGTCTCGCGCGGCCGATTTATAAAGCCATAAAAGCCGAAGAGGAACATCTCAGCTCAATTATTTCAGTGAGCTGTTGTTGTTTACTTAGCTGCTGTAATTTTGTCAATCGGATTAGCTTTCTCTGCACTTCGGGTTGTGTTCTGTTAAACGTTTTAGTAGTTTAAAGTATAGCTACTGATTATATTGCCTGATAGTGTGCTACTGTACGAATATCTTTGAGGAATAACCAGCGTTTTGTTATATTTCTTGTGATGAGAATAAATTTTATTTACTTTTTATCGGACTTGTGCATTCAGTCTGTTACGAAACCCTACGCACGCAACAGTATATATGTGCTTTGCTCTCATCCACTGAATTATACGCTTTTATTTTCATTATTGCAATTATTAGTTCGACGAAGGACTGCCTGAGTTTAATTCAATTCTTAACCAACACTGGCTAGAGTCACTAGTTGGATGCGTGAACTCCCAATATGATCCACGTGACCAGTAATATTGTATATTGCACGCTTGTAGATTACTACTGGACTATGTGCTGTAAATATGCATGCTCAAGAAATCTTCATTATTTCTTTCTCTGATATGCCATATTAATTGTTTTAAAATTAGTAGGACTGCATATGCGTTTTATTCTTACTGCTAAAAAAATGTAAGGTATATTTTACTTTTATAACAGTTATTTTAATTTAGCTCACTTTTACTATCTTACCTAGTTTCAGCTTAAAACTCCCTACCAGAATAAGTTTTTAGAAACGCGTTGAATACATATGAGGAAGGGATAGTATTAAAGCAAAGTTCAACTTGTAGCGTCATTAGGATTTATTTGAAGCAGGAGAGATGAAAAATGAGCAACGCCTCCGGAACTTTCCACATGCATTTACTAATACTACTAACATGTACTGTGAATTATTTCACAATCACTTGAAAACTGTTTATTTTCAGAGGAGACCTAATAGATGATTAGATATTCTTATTTCTGCACGTCCCTGACAATTGAGAAAGATATATATTAAATCATACCTACAAATTATACGCTAATGTACCTTCCAGAAATTCCATTTCCTGTGTCTTAAGTAGACATCAGAGAGGAATGCAAAGTACAGAGACTGATGTATATAGATGCTCTGATAATTCTTGGACTGTTTGTTTCCAGACAAAAAATAAAATATACATCGTGTATCTCCTTTTTGAAATTTGCCCCTGTAAGGATATTTGCTCTTACAGATGCCCTAAAGTATCATCTGTATCATTATGTAGTCACTTGTATCATTGCAATTGCTCAGATGAAGTGCTGTACCAACATATACATAAAGTGCCTCAAATTCCTTAATTGACAAAATAATTGTATATTTGATCCCTCAGCTATCGATCTTGAAACGAATCTGAAATTCAATGAAAATATGAAATCGATAAATGGGTATTCTGTTAACCATTACAATCAACGAAATATTGAACAAAGTGTAAATGCATGTGAGAAGTTTCTGCAAGAATTACAGCAATTAATAACACAACCAAAAGTCCAAAATGTTGTGTTAAAGTGTGTTCATATAAAATTAAGTTCATTGGTTTCAGAATGTAGAGGAAATTTATATTCAGATGAAAATTCAAGTGCATCATGTCCAGTTGCACAAAATCAAAAACTTAACCCACATTTGTTTATAACTTCTAAAAAGCGAAAATTACTGAAAAGTCAGCAGTGCAAGAATCAAGACTTTAATGATAGGGTAGATGACCCTGAAATAAATGAAGCTTAGGAAAAGAAAATTAAATTAAAAGCCATAATATTTTATTTAAAGAAGACAAGTGACAAACATCTGTGCGATTTAACCAAAGATGATCAAAATAAATCATTTTCGTTTCCGTTAAAGTCAAAAGAAGATATTTCTAAAAGGATTTTACAAATTGGTTGGTATAGTATCAATCGTATTGCTTTAAAGTCTGTGGATTGTTAAATCAGTACAGTTAATCATCTAAATTTTTTAGAAAATGTATGTGGAGATTTTGTTAGAGGATGGTGATTTGATGCAATCATAAATACATTTTTATACAAAATTTTAGAAAGTTATAATGAATATATTTTTGTTGATTCCTGGATTACCCAGCTTATCTTACCTGATACATTAGCACTTGCAAATGTGTTTTCCAAATATTTATTAATTCCTGCTTACACTGATTCTGATTGGATTCTGATCATAGCAGATTTAAAGAAAAATACTTTTTATTTATATTACTCTTTAATAAATTCATTTAATCCAAAAGACATAAACTTAATTAATAAATTATCTACTGTAATTAACCATGAGTTACAAATTAATAGTTTATGGGATATTCAGTGTCCAACGCATGCTTTGCAGAACTATGAAAGCAGTTGTGGTGTCTTCATTTGTTATTATGTATCTCAACGTGTAAATACATTACGTTTAAATCTTCCTCTAGATATCCTTCAATTTAGAAAATTTATTCATAATATTTTGACTGAGAATGTTTCACCTCATATACAGCAAAAAATAAATGTATTTTCCTCAGCAAAAAAATAAATGTATTCAGTAAATGTTGGAGTGAAAGAAGATTTGACCAAATCATATTTAACAATACACGATATTGAAATTATACCATATATGGTATAATCAATAGATCCGTTTATAATGAATGAAGATGAATACTTGTTTAAATCTGTATCTTCGTGTTTTCGAAAGGGATGGCTCTATAATACAGCACCTGATGCTTTTTTTGTTTAAAATGTTAAACAGTTATGAGGATTTTGCCTTCGTTAAATCTAATTTACAAATACCTAATTCAAATTTTTAAATTTAAGAGCCTTTATTAACAAGATTAAAGTCATCAATTTTTTTCATCCCTGCAAATTTAAATTGCCATTGGGTATTAATAATGGTAAATATTCGAGATGTGGTTTTTTAATTTTATGCTCCACAAAATTAATCATGTGGGCAAGAGTATCAAATTTTAATTCATACATAGTGTGAGGTTTTAGCTAAAACATTTGCTATTACCACTAAATGGAAAATAATTTGCTCTTAATATATTTTGCAAACTGGTAATATGAGCTGTGCTGTTTGAGTATGTTATTATGCTTATGGGAGGGTCCAAAATGCAAGTTTAAATACGCCAGTTAATATAATTGAATTCCGGAAGTTGATATGTGAGCATATAATTTTAAGTGATTGATTTATTTAAAATGAAAAATATATATAAATGGTTTTCGCTATAGCATTTCATTCTTTTTTTAATTTTCGGAAAATAGAAAGTATAATGGAAAAATATTTTGCATTCATCCGTTGTCATACAGTTTCTATTTATATAAAAAAACTTCTTCTTTCGAGTTTGCTTTATTCTGTTATGTTATATGGCTGGTAAACAAAAAAAAATGCTTCTGTTTGTATGTAACTTAGTATTTATGAGAGAAAATTGTTAAAGTAAGCAACAATGACCCCTTTAGGCCAGGATTATACACTCGCTCGTGGATAACACAGAACAGTTTATTTTATGTTATAGTGCATTCTCGGGGACCTACATGCCAAAATTTTCTCTTATTTTTTTAAAGAAGAATAATCAGTAAATTTGGTACTTCGTCCCGTGGACTGTAAAAGGATTCCTCGGGAATAATTGGCCGGATCTCCACCAATTTACATGATTCAATGGCAACCAAATTTCATGGTCAATGCGATAATATGCGAGTACTGTAAATTTTTCTGTTCATATATAATCTCATAATATATCTGGTTGTTTTCAATATTTCAGGCTCATGTTCATAAAATATTGTATTTTGCATTGTTTTCAACGATCTCAGCTGTTTTAGAAGTTAATTTAGTCTCCTTTATTTTTCAGTAAAAAATGGGCAGGAATCAGGTACGCATTTAAAAGTCGAAAGCCTATGCCAGCAGAATTTTCGTGCATTTTTTAGGTAATATGGTTGGATAATAATATTTGTACTCTATTCAGGCAATTTTATCTGCTATGTTTAGAGTCTTCATTTTCGGTAGTAAAGATGACTAAAAGCTATGTAAAGTAATTATGTATTTTGAATAAAGTCTGGAAAAAAGTGTTCCATTTTTGAATGACTTTTTAGTGAAAATCACTCCAGATGTTATGAATTGGCCAAGTCTATGAAACATACATAAAATTCTCCCGAATTTAAGAAGTGTCTCCTACAAGACATGAATAATATAACGTTATCCCAATTCCTTCTTCCCAAGATAAAATATATCTTCATTCTTTTTTTCATCATCAATGATATCAACTGATTTTCATTGACTGAGATTAAAGAACATATTACGGTCACTTAAAATGCAGAGAATTTTTTATTGGTTAAGTTTTATTGGTTAGTACTTACACATTCATAAGTTTCAGTACAAAGTTACATATAAATTAAATTTCACATATTCAAATAACAAAATAGTCCAGCTACCAATAATTGTATTTTTTAATTTTTCAGCACTCAGAAATAAGGAAATATGAGTGATCTTGCTGCTAATCCAAAAGCTGAATATACTGGTCATTAATTATGGAAAATAAGTGCTAAATTTACAGTCCATTTTTAATTTTTTACTATCGCAAAATCAGAAGGCGTAAAAATTTAAGCATAACTTTTAAGTCAAATGTCAAGCAAAGGGCTCGTGGTTCCTCACACAGAAAGTGTAGATAGAGTTGTATTTCAATTCTAGAATAATTCTTATGATTACTTAACAATTAAAGAAAGCCTATTATTATTTCTTGTCATTACATAAGTATTTGCTGAAATGCCTTCCTGTTTCCTATTTCCATACATGTTTTCAAAGAGTTGAATTTTGTAAAGAACTCTAATATCCATAAATGGTTTGACACATTAAACAATGTTGTAAGCATGTATATATATCTCATCTAAATTTAATAATAATAGAACATAAAATAAAATCCAGATTTGATTTAAACATTGATAACTACAGAACAAACATTGCTTTTATAAAGGCTATGTTTTCTCCCATTTTGCATCAATTACAATAATTTGATGCACACGAATACATTTCTAAGTGTTAAATTAATTTTATATCATTTCTAGTCTTGAAAGCTCTATGCCTGAAAATAAAACTTAATGCTAATCTATATCGAAAATCCAATGTCTCATTATTAATCCATTTGGCCAAAATAATAAGATTTTATAGAGCATGAATTGGACAAAAGTGTGCAGTTACAACTCAAACCTGTAATATTCAAAAGCAACCATCTGAAGTCACATTTCCTAATATTTTCTTTAAATGGGAGCTTTTACAATTCAAATTCATTCATAACTCTCTTAAATGATTTGTAGCATAATATATTAGCAATGAATCTTGCAACTTTAGTGTTAGTTATTTCATGAATGTTAAGCAGTGGGAAGTAATTTCTCCCATAGTGTGAATATAGTTATAAATATAAGTGCCTAAGATTATCAGGACTCGTCTTTCTTTTTATCTGTTTGGTTAACATGACGTGTCCTGACAGGACAGTGAGTTAACTGCAAACTATGTCCTGTAGCAAAGACGACAAGATGAAAAGGGTTAAATTTACCCTTTACTTTTTTCACGTTTTCACAGTCGCTCCCGCACTCCGGTGTACAAAGACAAACCACTGGTGGTCTGAACATAAAAATATAAGACTACTAACTAACTAAATTTAAATAAGAGCTGACTTTTAATATTTTACACAGATGACTAACACTAAGACTGGCCTTTTAAATTACTTCGTCTATAGTACGCAAACCTCGGAAAATTACAATTCGTCTTTAGCTTTCAAGAGGATGGAAAACTCTGGCCTTAAAGACTGACAGTAACTGATGGCAAGCTCGCGTGAAGACTAGTGGCAAGATGGCTTACTCTCCCTCCTTTTATTACGCTCTTGGCAAAAAACTACAACTTAAATACTTAAGGGTTAGCAAGTACAATTTGCATAAACATGTTCACGCGTTAATTCTGGCCGGAAGTCGAAAATAAGAGATGACAGTAAAGTTTCAAAATAAAATAAACGTTAGTCAAACTTAAGATCCTTACATACTTCCCGCCAGAGTTAATACGTTTGAAACTAAGGTCTAAACGACCTTCTTGAAAACTTTTAATTCTAAATTCCAAGTCTAACGCGAGGCCAGTCTTTTACAAAAAATCCTCACTAAAACTATCTAATCTAGAAATTATGTAAAAAGTAGTTTTACAACATTTTCTCCAGGGACAATTTCTTCATCTGTACCTAAAAACAGGAACTTCTTGTCTCTTATTGGTTCCTTCCAGAGATCTGGAAGAAAAACTAGTTTAATCAATTTGTCAAACAATTTAAATGCCACGTAACATGAACATGTATATATTTTTTTCCTTTTAAAACTCCACTCTTATTTCATTCATACCATTATTTAATTATCTCCCCGCGCTCTCTGACATGTGTTGTAAGGAGAGAAACACCAAACACGGGCGTGTCTATGTACAAGTATTCAACACTACCGCCTACAATCAAAGCACTAATGTGTTAAAATTCAACATAACAAGACCTCAGAACACATTGCATTCATCTGTAAACCCTGCGGTACTATTCTAAAATAAGCGGCTAACTCTGCAGTGTAGCGTCAGAGAACCTAACTACCTTCATTCATTCCAAATTTAGCACATATTCACCATGCGTAACGCTTTTTTTTTTAGTCATACCATTAAGTTTTGAAATTTGGCATTTATACAATATTTCCACTTTTAGCATATCACAGTACTTCGTAAATTTTAACGGAACAGTTCACATGTATAGAAGAACACATTAACATGACAATTATTCTACACATTTGAAAACATACAGTTAACTTTCTCCTACTGAAAGCAAGTGCTGTTTCTCTTGCATTTAACAACTACATTTCAGAAGTCCTTCAGACTAAAATGCCTTTTCTTAACAGAGTCTTTTAAATAAAGCTTTATACAATATTTTTAAAATGTTCTTAAGGTACTTTTCGTATACAGTTACAAAATCTTTTACAATACTGAACTATTTACACTTTACTATTATACAATAATATTAGATTACTCGCGAGTAGTTGAAAACCATAGTAACAAATAGGTAAAACTCATTTCTCGCCTTGTTGGCGATAAAGGTAGACCTCACATGAGGTAAAACTTCTCGAAAATTCTGCCACTTGCAGTAAGAACGAAAAATTAATTTAAAGTTTCAAAGTGACATAAAGTTTTACTTATCTTTGTGATATTCAGCCATGCGTCTTGCCGTCCATTCTTGAAATGTTGCGAAGACAGCAGTTTGGTTCTCAACTTAACATCCTAAAGCCGTTCTTTTATATCATTCATGAAGAAGTTTTCGAGCTGTACTGCATGAAATCACTTATTAAAATGTGTTCAGAGTCTTATATTCAAGCAATCTGTTTAATAATGAGGAATTATTTTGAGCAATACAATTGTTTAAAAATCGAAAGTTTTGTAGTAAAAATATTTATCTCCTAAAAATCTTTTCCTAAAAGGAAGAATAAAAATTTTTGTAGCATTTACGAAATACAAATGTGAATTAAAAATTAAATCAAACTTTAGTACTTTTCGTATACAGTTACAAAATCTTTTACAATACTGAACTATTTACACTTTACTATTATACAATAATATTATATTACTCGCGACATATTACATAGTAACAAATAGGTAAAACTCATTTCTCGCCTTTTTGGCGATAAAGGTAGACCTCACATGAGGTAAAACTTCTCGAAAATTCTGCCACTTGCAGTAAGAACGAAAAATTAATTTAAAGTTTCAAAGTGACATAAAGTTTTACTTATCTTTGTGATATTCAGCCATGCGTCTTGCCGTCCATTCTTGAAATGTTGCGAAGACAGCAGTTTGGTTCTCAACTTAACATCCTAAAGCCGTTCTTTTATATCATTCATGAAGAAGTTTTCGAGCTGTACTGCATGAAATCACTTATTAAAATGTGTTCAGAGTCTTATATTCAAGCAATCTGTTTAATAATGAGGAATTATTTTGAGCAATACAATTGTTTAAAAATCGAAAGTTTTGTAGTAAAAATATTTATCTCCTAAAAATCTTTTCCTAAAAGGAAGAATAAAAATTTTTGTAGCATTTACGAAATACAAATGTGAATTAAAAATTAAATCAAACTTTGAAAAAGAAAGAAACGTATAAATTTTAAAAAGTTCTTATTTCCATAAAAGAACTATAAATATTGATAAAAAAATAAGTATATGCCCGAGATTCATACGATTTAAAAAAGATCTGTTATTAGTTAGAATATCTTAAATATTTCTTTTCAATTTATCAAGTAAAATCTATTCGGGAAATGCATCGGCAACTTGCCTATTCCACTGAGTGTCACCGCTTTACTGCACTCAACTTATCAGGACTCGTATTCCTTTTTATTTGTTTGGTGAACATGACGTGTCCTGACTGGACAGTGATATGACTGCAACCTATGTCCTATGGAGTAGCAAAGACGACAAGATGAGAAGACTTAAAATTACACTTTATTTTTTTCCTCGTTTCACAGTCGCTCCCGCACTCCGGGATACAAAGAACAGCCACTTGTGGTCTAAACGTAAAAATATAAGACTACTAACTGACTAAATTTTAAATAAGAGCTAACTTTTAATATTTTACACAAATGACTAAGACTGGCCATTTAAATTACTATGTCTGTAGTACGCAAACTGTGGAAAACTAAATACGTCCTTAGCTTTCAAGAGGACTAAAAACCTCTGGCCTTAAAGGCGGACAGTAACTGATGACAAGCTCGCGTGAAGACTCGTGGCAAGATGGATCACTCTCTCTCCTTCTACTACCTTCTTGGCAAAAAGCCACAACTTAAATACTTAAGTGATAGCAAGTACAATTTGCATAAATATATTCACGCTTTAATTCTGGCCGGAAGTGGAAAATAACAGGTGATAGTGAAGTTTTAAAATAAAATAAACGTTAGTCAACTTAAGATCCTTACATACTTCCCCAGAGAGTTCATAAGTTTGAAACTAAGGTCTAAACGACCTTAGTTCCAGAGATCTGGAAGGAAAACTAGTTTAATCAATTTGTCAAACAATTTAAATGCCACGTAACATGAACACGTATATATTTTTTTCTTTTAAAACTCCATTCGTATTTCACTCATACCATTATTTAGTTATCTCCGCGTGCTTTCTGACATGTGTTGTAAAGAGAGAAATACCAAACACGGGCGTGTCTATGTACAGGTGTTCAACACTACCGCCCACAATCAAAACACTAACGTGTTAAAATTCAACATAACAAGACCTCAGAACACACCTTACATTCATCTCTAAACCCTGAGATACTAGTCTAAAATAAGTGGCTAACTCTGCAGTGTAGCGTCAGAGAGCCTAACTACCTTCATTCATTCCAAATTTAACACATATTCACAATGCGTAACGCTTTTTTCCCCTAAGTCATACCATTAAGTTTTGAAATTTGGCATTTATACAATATTTCCACTTTTAACATATCACAGTGCTTAAATTTTAACGGAACAGTTCACATGTATATAAGAACACATTAACATGCCATTAATTCTACACATTTGAAAACATACAGTTAACGTTCTCCTACTGAAAGCAAGTGCTGTTTCTCTTGCATTTAACAACTACATTTCAGAAGTCCTTCATACTAAAATGCCTTTTCTTAACAGAGTCTTTTAAATAAAGCTTTATACAATATTTTTAAAATGTTCTTAAGATACTTTTCTCATACAGTTACAAAATCTTTTACAATACTCAAGTATTTACACATTTTAGATTACTCGCGAGTAGTTGAAAAACACAGTAACAAATAGTTAAAACTCATTTCTGGCCTTTTTGGTGATAAACGTAGACCTCACATTAAGTGAAACTACTGTTTAAATTCTGCCACTTGCAGTAAGAACGAAAAATCAACTGACAGTTTCAAAGTGACAAAGTTTTACTTATCTTTGTGATATTCAGCCATGCGTCTTGCCGCCCAATCTTGAACGTTGCGAAGATAGCCGTTTGGTTGAATTCTGACTCGGAGCTGAACATCACCCTCCATGTCCTGCCATTGCCAGTTTCTTTTGCGACTTGTCCCTTGACCCTTGAAGACCTTCTTCTTATCCTCCGATTGTTGCAAAGGTCGCTTGGTGGGCGGTACCCTTGAAATCCTCGACACATCTTTAATCCACTTTTGCCGGATCCTGTTCACTCGCTGATCGAGATTCCCGTCCCACCTTGAGTCTGGAACTGCATTCCCCGGGTGAATTCGTGGGCACTTGCTGCATAGAATACTTTCTGTCGGTTCGCTATTCTTTTTCTCGCATGTACTATGACTGCAGCCATTCTTCTCGCCCTTTTCTCACTGTTAGAATTTCCGTCTTCCTCCTGTTGGAGCCGGTCGTGACATCTCTTTTCTGGTCGGGAGAATAGCTTCCTTTTCTTGTTATCTCCGGTTTCCATCAGGGGGCTCTTATTCTTTTCTTGTTCACATTACTTGTGGCTGACTTTGGCGGTCGTTGTTGTTGTGCCATGTCTTGGGATGGTGCCTGCCGTGCCGAATCCTGCAAAAGATCTTCAAATATTTTCATTTTTCTCGGTTGTAATACGACTTGATTTGATCGATATTTGCCATAATTTTTCCGCCATTTCTGGCTCTTAAAACCACCACTGCCTGGGTGTTTTCTCAATAGAAAATGGCCCTTCAAACCATGGACAGAACTTGGCCACCTTATCTTCTGGAGCTGAGGAAAGTGAGTGTTTCAGCTTAAGTACTTCATCCCCCACATTATAATTTACTTCCCGTCTTCTCATATCATAGTAAAGTTTTTGTTTTCTCTTTGATACTTCAGTGTTTTCCTTTGCCTCCTTAATTAACTTTTGCATATCCTCCATTTGAAATTCAGGGGCCCTTTCTGAACATAAAACAATTTGTCTAGTGGGGTTATAATCTTCCTGCCTAAGAGTAACTCAGCAGGAGTTTTGCCCGTCGTATCGTGTTTGGCGGTCCTAAGGGCGAAAGCTATTTCATTCACATAGTTATTCTAGCTTTTATGAAAATTTTTAACATAACTACCAATAATTTTTACTATGTTTCTGTTGAACAGTTCCGCTATATTTGATTGCGACCGATACGGGGCCATTTCTAAATGACGTATGCCCAATTTTTGACACATGTCTTCGAAAATATTGCTTATAAACCGAGGACTATTACCCGATATAACTTTTAGAGGCGCCCCGTATTTTAAAATATATTTATTTAAAATAGAATCAGTAACTAATTTCGCAGAGGCTCGTTTTAGGGAAACAATATCGGTCCATTTACTAGAATGGTCAACCATAACAAAGAGATACCGACTTTTATTTAACTGACTTTTCGGAAAAGGGCCCAATAAATCGACGCCAATTATTTCATTTGGAAATTCTGATTTAATGCTGTTTAGAAACCCGGCCGGGCGGAAATTAACATAATTAACTAGCTGGCATGTTGGGCAAGCCTGGATATACGGCCTTGTTAACTTTTGCAGTTCAGGAAAATGAAGTGCTTCGCGTACGCGTTGGATGGTTTTCCGAATGCCACCATGAGCTGCCAGGGGCGAATCATGCAATTCCCGTAATATATTTAATCTAAGACTAGCTGGGATAACAGGTGGGTATTCATTGTTATTAGTCGTAGTTTTCGTAGAAAATAATAGGCCATCTATCAGTTCGTAATGGGCCGCCCTATTTCATATCGCCACAATATCTTGTTGGTTAAAGTTTTCATGATCTCTTAAATATCATATACATTTTTAAATTCCGGATCCTTGCCCAGTTCCGTTATTAAGGTCTCACGGGAATGTATCATATGCGATGTGAGCATTGCCATTCTAACACTATTCCCTTCTTAATCTATCTTGACTCTTGACAAGGCATTTGCTACGACATTTTCCTTTCCCGGCTTGTGTTTTGTTATCAAATTACATTCTTGTAACTTAAGTGCCCGTCTTATTAGTCTTGGAGATAGATTCTTTCCTGATTATAATCTAGCGACCGCCACATGATCAGAGTAGACCGTTATTGGAGAACTTCCAAAATAGATTCGGAACTTTTGTGCCGCTAACAGAACCGCAAGTGTCTCAACCTTTCTGTTGATGAATAATTTCTTTGAGTACCATTTAAACTACGACTAAAGAATGCCACGGCCTGCCCATTTTGGGACAGAACTGCCCCTACGGCATAATCAGAGGCATCGGCCACGATTTCTAAATTTTCATCATTTTCCTGAAATTTCAACACAGGGGCTTTCGTTAACGCTTGTTTTAATTTTTCAAAAGCGGTGATAGCTTCGGCTGTCCACGAAAATCTTGCCTTCTTTCGTTTTAATTTTAATAACGGTTCGGCAATGGTGCCAAAATCCTTTATAAAGGACCTATAGTATGAGAAGAGTTCTATAAAAGAAAATAGTTCTTTTGCCATATTTGGCGACGGATAATTCTGAATTGCAATTATTTTTAATTTGTCGGTTTAGATGCCTTTCTGAGAAATTTTATACCCCAAATAACGTAATTCTGTGGGTGCGAATTTGAATTTTTCAGCATTAACTTTTAGACCGGCCTCAATTAATAATGAAAATACTTCTTTTAAATCTTTAATATGTGTTCTAAGTTATCACTAATAACAATAATGTCATCTAAATAAATAAAAATGCTTTTCCCCAGGACAGGTCTGAAAACAATGTCCATACAACGTTGAAATTTTGCTGGCACACCTGACAGGCCAAACGGCATACGCAAAAATGCATAAGTGCCAGACTTAGTTATGAAGCGGTCTTTGGTACATCTTCAGGTTTTATGCTTATTTGAAAATACCCAGATGTTAAATCTAATGTACTCATATATTTAGTGGAAGTTATGTTTCGCAAGATTTTCTACAATAATGGGTAATGGATAAACCGGATACTTAGTAACGCTATTTAGTTTCCTATAATCTATTGCAGAACGCCACTTTTTTGGGTGTGTAATCGGATAAGCATTATTCTTCTTACATAAAACAACCGGGCTAGCATAACTATTGGAGATGATGGGCGTGATGATCCTTTTACTTAGCATGTCTTTAATATACCATTCTATAATTTTTTCTTTAGACTTGTCATAGCGGCAAGCCTTTGGCGAACAGGCTGTGAATCTCCCGTGCTTATTTCATGGTTGGTCACTTGCGTAAATCCGGGAATGTCGCTGAACAAAGTAGAAAATTCATTTACCACTTGGCGTAGTTTTTCTTGATCTCAGTTAGCAGATGTTCAAGCTTCAATGTGGGGAGTCCGCTTTCACTTCCGGCACCGGTTTCATGGTCAGCTTAAGCGATGCTTGACTGAAATCGAGTGTTGCTTCGAACGCTGAAAGAAAACCTACTCAAAATATTATGTTTGCTTGAAGATTTCTTACAATAAGGAACATAACGTCTGCCTGCTCGTCTTTAATGCGAACATACAGTGGTTCTTTACCTATACATTTGCATCTTTCCCCTTGGGCTGCTATCACCGTCGTATTATCCGAACTGTATTTTCTATATCGACTAAAATATTTTTTAAAAAAATTCTTCTACCACAAAGCTGCACTGAGCTGCTGTATCCAGGAGGGCGGTGGTTGGAATATTGCTCAATAACACTTCAATCTGCAGAAGAACTAAATTTTTCACAACTGTATTGAGCTTAATGGTAGAAGGATTATCTTGGCCTTCGGATTTCGCACCCTCCCGTCAGCAGAAATCCGTTTCAATTTAAATCTTTCTTCTTTTCCGGGCCTTTCCGCTGGACCAAACTTTTTGTCTGGCTTATTATTGAACTGTCGACGTTCGCTGGTTGTTTTTCAATATTCAGATTTCTTTGACCACTGATTCGACTTGCTTCCGTAGCCGCGATCTTGCCTCTGCTGTGGTCTCTGCGCAGCAAATTGGCTTCGTTGCTCGTACTGGTGTCTTCTTTCAATGTCCGCTGTTCTTCTGTTTTCAAACTGGGCTGCGAGCTCAAATAACTTTTGCAAAGTCGTCGGACTCCTTAATTCGATAAAGTCTTGTACTTGGGGAAGTAACCTTGGCAAAATTACATGTATTATTTCAGGATCCGGCCGGCTTCCATATAGAAGTTTAAATAATTTTATTTTTCTTAAAAGGAAGCTTTAGAGGTCCTCAATTCTTAGCTGGTATGTGTTGAAGAGTTCCGCTTCTAATTTCGTACGATTTCTTACTACTGGGAAGGCCTTTACAAAGGAGGTCTTGAAATTTTCGTAACTTTAGCTAGGACTTCCCGGTTGGCCCAAGAAATTTTTTCCGATGCACTTGAACCAACTAAGCGCTTGATCCCTCAAAGCGCTAGTAGCCAAAGTCACTTTTTGGAACTCATGGCCTGGATACAAGATAAAGCGGTCATCTAATTTTTCCAAAAAGTTATTCACCGGTGAATTCCCCCCGAAGCTCGCTGCTGGTTTCATTGATGCTCGGATGGTCTACACGATGTACCCGAATCCTTCTAGGGTGACAACTGGCATTTCTGAATTTTGGGCCGATACCACGGGTACATCAACTTCCTTTTGAAAGTCGGCCATGGGTCTTCTCCTCCGGGCGCCACTATCAGGACTCGTATTTCTTTTTATCTGTTTGGTGAAAATGACGTGTCCTGACTGGACAGTGAGGTGACTACAAACTATGTCTTATGAAGTAGCAACGACGACAAGATGAGAAGGGTTAAAATTACCCTTTATTTTTTTCACGTTTTCACAGTCGCTCCCGCACTCCGGGATACAAAGACCAACCACTTGTGGTCTAAACGTAAAATATAAGACTACTAGCTAACTAAAATTTAAATAAGTGCTAACTTTTAATATTTTACACACATGACTGACACTAAGACTGGCCTTTTAAATTATTACGCGTGTAAGTACGCAAACTGCAGAAAACTACAATACGCCTTTAGCTTTCAAGTGGATTAAAACTCCGGCCTTAAAGGCAGACAGTAACTGACGGCAAGCTTGCCTGAAGACTCGTGGCAAGATGGCTCACTCTCTCTCCTTTTACTATGCTCTTGTCAAAAAGCCACAGCTTAAATATTTAAGCGTTAGCAAGTACAATTTGCATAAACATGTTCACGCGTTAATTCTGGCCGGAAGTCGAAAATAAGAGATGATAGTAAAGTTTTAAAATAAAATAAACATTAGTCAAACTTAAGATCCTTACAAGATTATAACAGTAACTAATAGTACGACAAACACTGTGATATACAGAATAGTCCTGTATAAAGCCTACATCAACAGGCAATTCAAAAAATTGGAACCAGTTAAATACTGGTACATATCATTTTAAAATATATCAAGTTCTCATAAGCATATGCAATAAAATCTGCATTTATAGAAAATAAGAAACAGACTTATTCAAAGAGGCTTCATAAATGAGTACTGGAATGATATAAGTAAGGAACCAAACAGCTAAATTGAAAATAAAAGTGTTTGCAGTGCATTCTTGTAATCAATTTCTATAATTTTATTTTATTATAAGAGAAAAAGGCTATCAGAAAACATTTTTTAGATGCAGGATATGATACAAGATATTGTTCTGTACAATTATGTGTGATTTATACTGATAAATACGAGAGATAAAAATTTAGTTTCGATAATTTCAGATCATTTCAACTAAGCATTTTGCCTTGTAGAATATCATTCACGAATGTAGAAGTTTATCAGTTCATGATATAACTTCGCATTTTCATGCTAAAGATTACACCTAAAAAATATGAAACATATCGTATGACCTTTGCAAGGTATGAGCGAAACATAAAAACATGAATTGGTTGCTTGTTTTATTGGTGAAAATTAAATACATTATACAGCATCAAATATATGCTAAATATTTCCCAGATTTTAAATTCATAAGTAAAGACAAGATACATCCAAGTACAATATGAAAATACATATAAATAATAAAATTGTCACAAACTGTTAAAAAAACCTTCAGAAAGATCTTGGATTTTCCAAGGTTAAACCATGTTGCTGTATATATGGAAGTGTCAAAATTAAACATAGCTTCTCTACAAACTTAGCATGTTGGTGCGTTCTACGGGTTAGTGGATTTGGAGTAATTGATGATAACACTTGATGATGAAACAAAACACAATTTAATCGCCAGCAAGCACTATTTAACAGGACAGTTCCAACAACACGCTTACAGTCGACGAAAAGCTACGCCAAACACGCTGAGACAATTAGCAACACAGCCTGCAGACTATAATGGTGAAGCAAGCTTCACAGCAAAGCACTAAAATACAGTTCCCGACACCGTCCACCGCTTTCAAGCTAATCTCTCAACTCAAGACACTACTACTCCGCGTACAGGCAGGGTATATATAGCTTTAACCTACCTACGAGAACATTCCCGAGGAAACCACTAAGTATGTGTTCTAGAATGTTCTCGCTCCGTCTGTGGCACATCGCCTATTTTCTCGCGAAATGGCCTATTTTGCGCCAAATCTGGCAACCCTACCTTTCCCTGTCACTTTCTAGCAACGGTATTACCGCAGCTGGGCCTTTTGCAACACTGTCCCCTCCCAAGGTCTGCAAGTCCCGGACAGTAAAATCCATGGTCAGAAACGAAATTCAGTACAAACAAATGGTAACAAAACAAACAAATAAAGTAGACAAAAAAAAGAAATATTTGCACTATTTAGAAATAATTGCGTACACGTTATATACACAAATTATATAAGAAAATTAATCTATATTAATTACGGGTGCCCCTAATGAGACCTACTATGTACTATGACCATCGTATGGGGCTAATCTGTCATAATGGAAGACCTTAGGTTTCGAATTAGGGGACTTACGGATCTGTGCCCCGACGTCATTCAGCGTGTTGAGAATCGTACAGGGATCCTCCCAATCCGACTGCAGTTTGGGAAAAAATACCCTTACGACGACTCAGATTCCATAGCCACACCATGTCGTTTCCTGGAACTGATGTTCGATGGCTATTGCGTTGTATCTCTTCTTCATCCTGTCCATCGAGATGTTTATCCGCTCTAGGGAAAACCTGCGTACCACTTCCAACCGAGCCTAAAAGTCTTGCGCATACTCCTCAGGCGAGGAATGTACATCCTGAGGTCGGCCGAGGAGCAGCTCATTTGGCAGACGGAGATCGCGACTGAAGAGTATCTGGGATGGAGAATAGCCGGTGTTCTCGTGGACGGCACTAGGGTAAGCAAGCGGCAACAGAAACAGCTTGCGATTCAGGCTTCTTAGTTCTTGAAAACCATGAGCAAGACGTGGTTCAAGGTTTACGGTTAAACCTCTTCACCACGCCACTAGAATGTGGATGAAAGGGGGTGGTTTGCGTTTTCTTGATTTCTAATAAGTCGCACGCTTCCTTGAACGCTGCCAAAGTGAAGGTGACTTGGTCGGAATGAATCTGGAGAGGCGTCCCAAACCTGGGCACCCAGTTACGTGAGAGAACTTCAGCTGTGTGACAGATTTTTTGTCTGGAATTGGGTGCGCTTCGGGCCACTTCATAAAATAATCCATCGCAACCAGGATGCATTTATTGCCATCTCTGGTCAGCGACCAAGGTTCCCGTATGTCGAAAGCAACTCGCTTAAAAGGCGATCCTACATTGTATAGCTGCTGCCTTCCCCAGCTACGTCCCGTCGCTCCTTTCTTGGCTGAGCAAGCATCGGGAGATCGGCGCCACTTCTCAACATCGATTTTCGCCGAATTCCAAAAGAAGCGCATTCGAACCTTGTTTAATGTCTTCATATAGACGAAATGTCCTCCTGTTGAGCTGCTGTATATTTCTCTCAGAACATCGGGTATTGATATAGAGGAAGCAGCAGCTGCCATCTCTTATTAATTCCATTGTCAGTTTTACATAATCGATATAAGACTGCATTTCGGCAGTGGAGTGAGTCCCACAGTCCAGCACCTTTCAGTTGTAGGACTGAAGATGGAAATGTCCTGCCACTTGGGTTTCGTACTGGATGATTCTTTTGGCGCTATTATTGGCTTAATGTCAGGATCCACCAATTGATCTTATCGAACTTTTTCATTACTCCACTGATATGGAACGGCTGATGTTGAAGATGTTATTTGCCGGATGTAACCCGTACTTGGCCCCCGTAGGCCCGTTCGCCAACCCGTACTTAGCCTCGGCTCTTGAATAATACTTCCAATATCCAGGATAAGGCTTTCTGGATAAAGCATCCGCATTTCCGTGTTAGGATCCTTTACGATGTTTTATCTCAAAAGTCCTATTACTCGAGTCCGATTCCACCTGGCTATTTGTTCTTCAGGATTTTTGAAATTCAATAGATAGGTTACGGAAGCATGATCGGTGCGCAACAAGAATTTTCTGCCATAGAGATAATGATGGAAATGTTCTGTGGCTTTTACACTAGAGAGCAATTCTTTACGGGTGACGCATTAAGTCCTTTCCGGAATGGACAGGCATTTACTCAAATAGGCTATTATTCGCTCCTGACCATCAATTATTTGGGAAAGAATAGCTTCCACAATTCCGTTGCTCGCATCTATACCTAATATGAACTGTTCTTCGGCCTGGGGAAATGCGAGCACAAGCGTAGACGTTAATGCCGTCTTCAACTCATTAATAAGCTGTGCTTGCTTGATTACACGTGTAACATTTTATTTGAAGCACGTGCATCCTGTTTGCCTTCTTTTCCTTTAAGAGTTCGCCCTGTGATTAAGGAATTTTCCCTGTCCGAATGTCCCCCCCCACCAAGCAGTACAGCATTCTGAAATCCCAGCTTGGGAAAATGCACGAATCCATCTTCTTGATGTTTTTCACCACGTCAATACAAACATTAACGAGATCGTCTACATACAACATTTTGCTAAGCACAGGGATAAACATAGCACTTATCTTCCCATATATACAGATGGATCCAAGTCACATGTTCATGTTGAGATGGCATTTGTAATTGGAGACCACATGAAAGGCAAAAGTTTGCACCACGCTTTCTCTGTCTTAACATCTGAACTACCTGCTCTATATTATGCTCTTTTGTACACTGAGCATAAAAAGGGGGGAACATATCTATATCTCCCATTCTACTGGCCCGATTGACGAAATTCAATTTGCGTTTTTCATGTCTCGAAAGTGCGACTCAGGATATGTATTACATTTATATATAGCAATGTTCTAATATAGGTATTTTGACACAAAATAAGACTTTTTCTGAAATGACATGCCATTTTTTTTCCATACTTCGACTCTACGACTCAAATTATGCCTAGATATTAAATTTTGTAAAATTTGGTGCGAAAGTTACGAAGAAATTCAAAAATTTAATTTCGCGCATATTTTTTTTTTTCAGTTTGCGCCAAGAATAATTCACTTGGCGAACTTCTTAATATATGGCAATTTATTTTGTTTTCCCTTTTTACTTTGTGCATGAGCAGGAAAAAAGTCACATCGTTCTTCCTTTATTGAAAGAATAAAGTGTCTAAACCACATTTGTTGTTATCGATTTGAATGAATATGCCAAATTTCAATATGCAACAATATATAAATTCACGTATATCTTCGGAAACTTTGAATAAAAAACTCTTAATTCTTTGCAGATATGCTTACAAATACATCTACTTTAAGATAATTGTAAAAATTTTATAGCCTATAACTCAAAATTTATTTAAAAATACAAATCTTAAAATTAAATCATTATTTAATAAATAAAGGAGATATTAATAAATGTATACGAAATTCAATTATCATGGACGAAGTAAAATTTTGAGAGCTAATTTTTTAAAAACTACTCATGCGATTTTTACAAAATTTGGCATAATTTAAGCCGTAGTACCGAAATATGGAAACAAATTGACGTGTCATTTCAGAAAAAGTCCGATTTTGTGTAAAAATACCTATATTAGAACATTGCTATATATAAATCTAATGCATATCCAAGACATGAAAAATGCAAGTTGAATTTTATCTATCAGGCCAGCTGAACGGGAGATATAGAACTGTACTTTCCCCCCCCCACAGTATACATATCAAACCCCTGTCAGAAAAACTTCATAATTTATACAAACTCGTACTGTCCGTTGAAAGCATTATAAGTTTTTCCACCCAGAATTCGTTAATAGTTTATGTTCTTAGGTTAAATATAAAATTCTGTACTGCTGGGTTCCCCGGCATGCAGGAATAAACGGCAGATATCACAGCGATATCTGCTGTTGAACTGCCCAGTTGCCTCATCACTTTCAGAGCTATCAGTAGTGTC
The DNA here is from genome assembly GCA_000611955.2 of Stegodyphus mimosarum. Classification (NCBI taxonomy): domain Eukaryota; kingdom Metazoa; phylum Arthropoda; class Arachnida; order Araneae; family Eresidae; genus Stegodyphus; species Stegodyphus mimosarum. The sequence continues at coordinate 176,493 of KK114431.1, forward strand.
ATCAGAGAGAATATCCTTAGAAAAAAAAAAGCAACGACTCTGGGACATTCACCTTCATAACAAGTTGGGAAATGTGAATCCTAGAATAGAGCATTAGGATTTTACTAGAAATCGTAAGTTCTTTTAACTCGCCTTAGAATTGGTCACACTACAGTGACACATAGCTAGTTACCTTCTGAAAGCTGAAAATGAGCCTGCTTGTTCAAATTGTAATGTCTGTATATCAGTCTGTCATATTTTAATTCAGTGCCCATGTTTTAATAGTCTCTGTCAGAGGTATTTTAATATCTGTGAATTACCTCACGACTGCTGAATCGGAGGAGAGGTCAATTGTAATTACTCATTTCTGAGTCACATCATGACTCAGAAATGTGTGGATAGGTCAGTGTCAATAATAAAAGAGCTTTATTAAAGGAGAGAAGCCGTTTTCTTTATTTGCTTCAAAAGCATTCTGGTAATGAGGAAGAAAACTGTTCCTTTTGTGATTACAAATAATCATAAATAAGTAATTTCATAAAAGTGAAGAAAAGAAGAGTTCATTTTTGAATAATAGCACTATTGGTGATTAATCGAAACATTGTCACACATAAAACGAACTGCAAGCAGCTTCAGCATCCATTTGTAATAATGAACATTTAAGAGAAAGATTGCTACACAATAAAGGTTTGATGAACTACACACACACACACAAACAAAAAAAAATCTGAAATAGTTCTTTTCACAATATGTAAAAAACAACCATGCAGCTTGATCTACACCCATCAAAGAAATGGTATTAAAAAAGTCACATCGTTCTTCCTTTCAACAAAGTGTCTAAACCACATTTGTTGTTATCAATTTGAATGAATATGCCAAATTTCAACATGCAACAACATATAAATTCACATATATCTTCGGAAACTTTGAATTAAAAACTCATATTACATATTGTATTAAAGACTTTTCGAAACATTCGTCTTGGTAGAGAAGTGCATGCTTTGCAAAAACTGAACTTGTGAACTTTATTTGTAATTTAGAATTTTAAGTTGTATTTAATAATGCAAAATTTCCATTCCGCAAGGTGGCGTGAATGTTGAAAATGAATACTATTGCACTGCTTGAAATTTGCTTCCCTACATTTATTTTACAGCCAAACACTATACTACTTAAAATCACTAAAATTACTTCAGGGCCATAATTTTTACACACTGTTTCAGCCAAAATGTAATCTGGTAATAATAGTATTATTTAGTGCAGTGTACAGAATATAATGAGTCAGAAAAATAACAACTATCTAGCTGCAGATCCTCTTTAAAATCAGAAAAGCAAGCAACAATTTAATCCCTAACAGCTTTTCTTTAATAAAATGGAAGTACAGACATACTTTAAAAATTTATTATGCAATATAAAAATATGTACTGCTTCTCCATATAGAAGCTTCAATATAGATGGCCAACTAATAAAATTTACAATTTGTATAAAACATCAATGAAGTAAAAAATATTCAGTTAACATATAAAAAATACATCATTCAAAAATATTTTTTTTTCTTCATGCAGTATTTATCCCTAACAGCTTTTCTTTAATAAAATGGAAGTATAGACATAACTTTCAAAAGTTTATTATGCAATATAAAAATACATACTGCTTCTCCATATAGAAGCAGCAATATACATGGCTACCATAATAAAATTTACAATTTGTATAAAACATCAGTGAAGTAAAAAATATCCTGTTAACACATAAAAAATACATCACTCAAAAATATTTTTTTCATGCAGTATTTAGCCCTACCAGCTTTTCTTTAATAAAATAGAAGTATTAACATAACTTTCAAAAGTTTCTTATGTAATATAAAAATATATACTGCTTCTCAACATACAAGTTTCAATATACATGGCTACCAGAACAAAATTTACAATTTGTATAAAGAATCAATGAACTAAAAATATTCAGTTAACACATAATAAAATACACCATTCAAAAATACTTTTTTTTTTCTTTACACAGTATTCAAATATACATGACAAACCATTATAAAATTTGACATTACAAAAAATTAACGAAATAAATCATTTACATTGTCACAGAAACACAATTATACATTATGTCACAGAAACACAATTACAACAATTATAAATACTCCATAACAATATAATTTTGAAGATAAAAATTACAAACTTAATTTATATTATACAAAATTACTGCCAGCAATATTTTGATCTGGAACCTTTAAATCTTCAGGCCATTCCTTTCTGCTGCATTACCTAAACATAAAAACTAATATATTACAATCATGCATTTTTCTCCCACGAAATACTTGTATTCAATATACAAAGCAAAACATGTCATCATAAAAATAATTAATATAATCTTTTCGCAATTTAAGTTTCAGTTAAGTTCAACTGATTTTTTTAGAAGATAAATTTTTATCTGACATAAAAGTCAATAGCATACAGCTTAAACAGTCCGTAGACAAAAACATAAATATTTGTTGGCAAGACAAACTTACAATAATCAGAAAATGTGTCCCTTTGTTAAGCGATTTTTTTTTTAATTTTGGGAGAGCTTTACACTTGTATTTTGTGGTATTATTTTCAGAATTGCCAACTAAAATGCTAACAGTGCAGAAATTACTTAATTTTTCTCACACATATTTTTAACAGAGGAAGCAATAACTGCAATTCCATTTACTTAAGGTATTTTATAACTTTCAACAGAGCCCAGCATTTAGTTCTAGAAGCATTTACTTCTTCCTTAAAAAATATAAGAAGTGGTCAATGATTCTAGCTAAATTTTCTCTAAAGATAACCAGCACGTACATATATATTTCAGATTTTTTTTTATTTCAGTATTATGCAGCTGTTGGAATTGTTTCAATTTTTCATTCCTTTTAGAAATCTTTATAAGATAATAATAAATATCAACAACCATACTTAATAGTAAAGAAGCTGACACTTTTTCATTGTTAAATTTAAGAGGTGACAGGTGCATTTCAAAATTTGCAAATATGAATTTTCTCTTTTTAAGATGCCTTAACATCGACCTTCAAGCCTAAAATTCCTGGTTAAATGTAAAAGAAATTATTCTGAAGAAGTGCACTTTTTTTGAAGTTTTAATAATTAACTGTGCTATTATTAAAATCTGTCAAATCTCTTCTAATGTGCGACCAGACAGTAAACTACACTCAATTTTTGAAGACTCTGGATTTTAAAAAAAACAACAACAATTGGATTCAGTTTTGCATCAGTATGATTGCTTCCACCCGTAGGCAGAATGGAACTGTTTTAATACAATTAATAACTGATGATTTATTTTTCATTCCAATTTCTTGAACCCATTTCTTTTACAACTGCAGCTGTTTTTGTCCTTGCACTTGAGTTTTTTTAGCGATTTTACTGCCGGGAAGCATTTTTATAAAAAAGCTGCAGCATGATCTGATGAATTCAGTGGCAGGCTGTTACTCCAGTAAAAAGGCAGAAAACATGCAATCCACATTAACAACATTTTTGTCCTTTGTTTCCACAGAAAATTTTAATTTGCTCTGCAGTCAAAATCATGTTGTAGTTGTGTATGCACTTGTTTATGAAGATCAGCCCTTCCACTACGCAAAATCTAAAAATTGCAATGACAAACAATACACATTGCAATATTACATTTCCTTGATGAAATACACTCCTGTCCATAAATTAAGGATAATGCAAAATCAGGCAAAGGAAGAGTTAGAAGCAAAACAAATTTGACTTATTTGTAAAGCTTTTTATTAAACAAAACGTAAAGAGCAAAAAAAGATGCTATATGTTTGATATTATTAAAAAAATTAGCGATTTTTTCTCCCTCGAGCAAATTACAAAAAAAACCTATTTAGAAAAAACCAATATTACATGGTTGGTAGTATTGTTAATACATTGTATGTCTCCCAGGCGATGCAATACAGTCCGTACAACGCCTAGGCACGCTGAGTATCAAATTATCGATCTGATCTTGGGGGATATTACACCACTCAAAAAGCAATGCTCTCCGAAGTTCCGGTAGACATGTAGGAGGAGGTTGACGGGCTGCAACTCGTCGGCCAAGCATGTCCTAAACGTGCTCTACTGAATTCAAGTCCGGTGAGAATGCTGGCCAGTTCATACGGGTGATATCCTCCGATTGAGCGCATTCGCTTACGGTGTTTGCATGGTGAGGACGGGCGTTGTCATCCATAAACACAAATTGTGCGCCCATGGCGCCCCGAAACAAGCGTACATTTTGTTCCAGAATGATGTCCCGATAGATTTGGCTTGTCATGGTTCCAATTTGAACATGCAGGTCAGTTTTGGAACCCAGAATAATTCCACCCCAAACGAGCACTAATGCAGCACCGTAACGGTGTCGTTCAATGATGTTTTCTTGGTGGTAACGGGTACCTGGAGCTCTCCATATGAAAGTCCGGGGAGAATATCAAGCTAAACCTGGACTCGTCGGAAAACATCAACCCACCCCTGCGTTATCCACAATGCATGCTCTCTACTCCAGGCTAACCGCAGGCGACAGCGAGTTGCAGTAAGTGGAACGCATCTGACAGGTCTACGAGCATATAGACCAATCTGCCCTAAGCGTCTGTACACGGTCTGCCTTGAAATTGTCGTACCAGTGGCTGAAGAAATCTAACGAGACAGGTCTGAGGCTGTGCTCCGCCTGTTTTTTTTGGCAGTAACTGCCAAATACCGGTCTTCATTCGGCGTTGTAACTCTGGGGCGGCCTATGCTGTAACGTCTACTCACATTACCATCATCTTGGGATCGTTGTCAAAGCCTGGAGATGACACTCTGGGCAATTCCAAGTTCGTCTGATACTTCCAGTTGGGCACGCCCAAATTCAAGACGGCCGATAATTCTACCACGTAAAAAATCATCCAAATGTGTCCTTTGTGTCATAACTATTTGGTTATTGCACTGAAATGCTTATAAAGCGCCTGCGAACAATTTTATTTCTTTGCCTGTATTCCTTATATATCACTCTCTTACACTCTCGTCATTGTGACGTACCATCGGTGTCATCTGGTTACCTCCTGAAATTTGCACATGATTCTTGAAGATGTGTGTAGTGATTTTACAGGTGATATATTTATTTTAGAGTTCGATTTCCGCGTGACTCCGAATTATCCTTAATTTATGGACATGAGTGTAATAGCAGAAAAGCTATCTGTGTATGATTTTTGAAAAGTACAATGAGTATTTTACATTTTTCATAGACATAAGTAATACAAAAGATCACAGTTTCTTAAAAATGTTCCTGGGAAGCATGTGAAACTTAAGCTGCTCATTGGCGAGATGAACGAAATAAAGAACCTCGATCTTGCTCCAACTTCCACTGATCACCATGATTATCGTGCGTTCTGCATGGCGTGTTCTGGCTGTCGAACGTAGTTGCCTCTACATGCTTAAAGTAGTTTGATTCTGAATGTAAGTCTAGGTAGACTACATCGAAGATGTAAAAGAAGGTGTCCGCAGTTTTTCACATGTGCATGAGATGATGTCTGATTGGTAAAGTAGATTTCAATGTAAGCGCTAAGAAATACACAAAATAAGCACAAATAATGAGTGATACATAATTATAAGTCACGAAATAAGATAAGGGATATATTCAGAAAAGTATTTTTTTAAGTTATAGAATGTGAAATGTATTTGTGCTCATTGGTTAAGATATGCCAGATGAGCCACAGTGGCACTTGATTCTCATTGGAGAAATGGAACACGACGTTTTCGGACGTGTGTTTTGGATTCCCACACACAAAGCAGAAACATGTCATATCTAAGTGATAAAATGACTTCGGTTTTTTTATAAGCATCTAGAGAGAAACAAGCACTTTCAGATGCCAAAAATCACTTTTGCAGGGCAAACAACAAAGCCGAGGTACACTAAAATTGTGAGAAATTTTAAGAATATGAGAAAGTCTGGAGAAATGTGTTAAAAATTGGGTTGGCGGGATTATGGTCAGAAATTGGGAGTTCAATAATCTGAAATATGCATTATAAAGTGAACTTAAGTCAGTGAGAAGTTCTTTTGAAATGATGTCATCATGCAGCACAGAAACCTCTTACTTTACCCAGGTTTTAGAGCAAACAAAATCTCCAGTTTTTCAGATTTGAAGGGTGGCAGTTATGCTGTACCTCAAAAATTTCTCAAGAAAAAAAAGTACAGGAATTTTTTGAAGCAATTCCAATACCAGGAGTAAAAGGATTCTGTAAGTAAGATACCTTTCACCTCCCCTGTAAAGCAAAATTTCCAAGCCATATAACAAATACAAAATATTCTACACAAGAGCATACTTGCAGATCCAGTTACAAGTCGTTCTTTTTTTTCACCCAATACAGAATCATTAATCACTGAAAATGGCACTAGTATTTTGTAATTTCTCTCTAAATCTGGTGAATATTTATGTTCAAACCTCTCAGGAAGCAATAAAAAAATAGTTAAGTCTGGAAACATGTTTTATAACATTTGAGAAAATATAGAACACATACAAAGCTTTTTATATTTAATGCAGAACAAACATACTTTTAAGCACGTTTTGAGCTATAAATATCACATAAAAACTGAAGATTTTCTTTGTTTACAAAACCTTCCCACCACCAGAGTTACCTCTTGTTCACTTAACGTTTTTCTCTTCCCGTGAATTTGAAATGAGGCCAGTTGGTGATTAACTGATTGGCTGATGATATGTCATGCTGTATTTATATTATGGAACTGGTGAACTCGGATGCACTCAATCACTTTTTCTTTGGTTTTATTTAAAGGCTGGAAGTAACTTTTAATTATGAATAAAATAAACAATAGTTTTATTTTAGATATGTTCCAGCATTTTTATTTCCGAAAAGCAAAGTCTGCTTTTCAATAGAATGCTACACTTTCCATGCCAAGAGATTATGAGTCCAGATGATTAAATGTCAAAGAAATGCAAGTGAAGGATGCCACTATCTATGGAAAATGAAGACAACAATGCTGATGTACTTTTGAAGTTGGTTCAAGCTTATGTGTAACTGAAGATGTCACTACTTCTAGAAGGGTTTGAACTATTAAACGATGACAACTGGAATTGATGAAAAGTCAACAAAGATGCTGTTGTTGGAAAAAAAATTACTGCAGCTTCACAGAAATTAAAGAATTGGATAAAAGTGCAGCAGAGTGTGAAAAGCAGGAATTCATGTTGAGAAAAAATAGTATTAATTTAGAAGTCGAACAACAAAATTCAGCATTATATTTTCAAATTTTCACAGGGCTAGTTTCAATGGTTTTACCAAACAACCATCCTCAGCTGCAAAAGCGCAAAAATGTTTTGCGTTTTTGCAGCTGATGATTGACTAAATTTGAGAAGAGACAAGCCTGACTCTTTGCTCGTGCCATGGATTTTGACTGAGGATTTGCAAGTCAGACGTGCTTCCACTAAATTGTTCATTGTCTTTTCACACAGAATCGGAAAAAACATTCGATTAAATTTGTGACAGGACTTAAAAAAAGAGATTGAAAATAATCCAAACTTTTTGACCAAAGTCATTACAGGTGATAAGAGTTGGTGTTACGGGTATGATCCAGAAACCAAGCAAGGGTTGGGAAGCATTTTCATGATGTGCAAACAGTAAAAGCAACTTCACAAAAAGCACTGGACGATATCAAAGTTGAGGAGTTCCAGAGATGCTTCAAACGGGGGGGAGGACTTGACAAGTGCACTGTATTTAATGGAGAGTATTCTGAAGGTGACTAGGGAATTTTGTAAAAAAGCCAGAAAAATGATTTTTTAAAACAAAAATCCAGTTTCTTTTTAAGATCCATCCTTGTAAAGCGCATCCATTCGAATAGGGTTTCGGACAGAAAAGAAGGGAAGATTTTGATTACGCTTTACAGTCCCATAGTTATTTTTTTCAATAATTAGAATATTTTTAACAAGACTAGTATGTTTATAAGGATGGACTAATCGTAAATTAAACATGAAAAATGCATATTTAGATGCAAAGAGACGATTATATTAAATAAGATATATACATTTAAATGAGAAAATATGTATGACCCAGCCAGAGGACTTTATTGAAAAGGAAAGTGTGTTTATCACACAAGGGCATTCACAGTCTGCATCGAAGCTCACGTGAATGGTTTTGTGAATTCAAAAATAGCTTAAAAGTCTAAAATTTTAAGAAAACACTGTAGTATAATTGTATTTAAAGAGCCCTGATGTTATTATCTTTTTCTATGTGGATGATAGTGTAATTTTTAGTAAAAATCAGCACCATTTACATAAAATAAGCTGACAATCGAGTAAGTTTTTTTTATCTTAAAATATTAACTTAGGGAACGACAGTGGGACTTTTATGCATCAAAGAAATTTTTGAAAAATTTATACACTTTGATACCAATAATTTCATTTCCCATAGGCACTATTAAAAATTAGACTGTCCTATGCCTGATCTTGCATATGCAGCAAATATCTTATCACAGTTTCAGGAGCATCCTGATATTAGAAACTGGGAAGCATGGCTGCTATTGCTTGGTTATCTCAATAGTACTAAATCATATAAATTAAACCAAGGATTAAACATCTAAATGTAAATGTTATTTAGATGCTGATTATACAAGTAATAGGGATGGCTGTGTGTTTAAAGGTAGATTCGTATCATATTTAAAGCACCAATAATTTGGAAAACTCATAAACAAAAAGTATAAGTTTAGCCACTACAAAAACACAGACTGCATTGGATTATCTGAAGCAGCAAACGAGTTGATGTGGATAAACAGTGTCTTATAAGACAAAATTTTTAAGTTCAACTTGCACAAGTGTAATCTATTTTACGATAACAAATCTGTTAATAATTTTTCTAGATTAGTCGGACTAAAGTACATTTGCGTATGATATTACTTTATGTTTGACCTCAATTTCATTTCCAGCAAATTAAATAATGTACACTTATTTACAAAAGCCGTAAATGCTATGGATTTGACAAAGTTTTGTGAAACAGTTTACAATATTCAAAAGAATAAAATACTCCGTCAGTATTATGGAACTGAAATGTGTAATTTTTGCACGTTTGTAGGGTTTTTTTTTTTTAACTTTGCATGAGAAAAAGGGGGGCCGTTGTTGGCTTATTGTTTTGTTTCCCTCATGCAAATTCAATTAGAGGTCAATCGGCAGTAAAGTTATATGGCTGCCGCTCAATGGTCCATGGCGAAGTGTATTTATACTGTTGGTGGTTTATTCTATTTGGAAAAAACCTTTAAAACAAACTCCTACCAATTTAACCCCAGAAAAGCCGAGAGATGGCAGCACGTGATTACAGAGTAAAAAAATTCTCTCCTAAGATTCTTATAAAGCAAGGCTAGTCAGTTGTTGAACGCTGGAGGGATACACACGTGTGTAGTTTGGAAGTGCAGGTGAAATAAATGTTGTTATGTTTGAAGCTTTGCATCTAATTTAATCTTCATAATTAACTATCATCGATTCATAAGAATGGTAACCCGGACTTGCAGCAACCAAGCATTATTGTTTTAAACCAATACTGGCACGAAAAAAACCCTTTTTTTTAACCTATTACTCGGAACTTAGCCACGTGACTGAAGGACCAGCAGTAAAGATACCTGTGTACAACTTCGCCGATCTCGCACTATGGTTCACCATGTGCGAATCAACATTTGAATTGGGAACACCAAAAGCGATATCGGAATCTCTATAATTATATTATTTCGCACCTGCCGCATCAATCGTGAGAGATATGATCAAGGCCCCCAACTCCACGGATCCTTACAATCACATTAAAACTGAGCTATCAAGCGGTGCGGAGAATCGACGCATCAAGAAATCAAAAAACTCCTCAGCGGCGAACAGTTGGGAGATCGCCGGCCAAGTGAACTCCTACGCATAATGCGACAACGCGCTGAGTCATACAGCGTTTCCGATGAACTATTTTTACAGCATCTTCCGAGTTTCGTACAGTCGATACTCGCGACGATCACGCCCTTAACCTTGGATAAAGCCGGGGATCGTGTCATCGATGTATCACCATCTCCTGTAGCGGTAAGTGCCACAAATATTTGTTCTGCTAAAACCTCAGACTCCATTGAAGAACGTTTATTCGCGGAAATAAAAAAATTGCATGTACGAATCGATAATATCTCGCGTGATTGTAGCCGCACTCGTAATCAGAATAAACATCGCGGCCAAACAGACGGAAGCTCATCTCAAAATAAAAAAAAATTGATACCTGTTGGTACCACTTTAAATTTGGCGAAAGAGCTAAAAAGTGTACCCCACCCTGTAAATTTTCAAAAAAAGGCTTAGGCGAGGCATAGCGGCGACTACAGTCTTGCCCTTCAATTCTCGTCGCCTTTTTGTTAGAGATGTGCGCACAAATGTCAACTTTCTCATAGACACGGGTTCTGATGTATCTATAATTCAAGCAGCAGCATTGCAGAGGCGGAACCGCATCCAAATGACCCTTTCAGCAGCAAACACTACATCAATTTCAGTTTACACTAGCCAAAATCTCTCTTTAGACTTAGGTTAAAGACGCATTTTCAAATGGACCTTTCTTGTCGGCAGTGTTTCAACCCCTATTATGGTGCAGATTTTTTATATAATATCAACTTAATGCCTAATCTTCACACAAAAAGATTAATCGACGCTAACACTAATCTTGGCTCTAAATGCAGTTTACGGGTTAGTGCAATATCTGACAATATCTGGCGACAGTATGTCCCATAAATTATTATTAGAATTTCCAGAAATCACAAACCAGCCCGTGCTGACCAAGAAATTAAGCACACAGTAGTGCATCATATCCAAACCACAGGCCCTCCTGTCACTGAGTAATCCAATTTGAGAAAGAGTCCAAAAAGCATGCGAAATATATAAAGACCATTCACTTTCCTTTTTGGAGAACGATGATCGTGAGACTAGCTCCATACAAAAAATTGCGAATACTATTGATGAGACATTTCCTGCTTTCTCTTCCAGCAGAAATTATTCATCAGTATTTTTATCTATCAAACAGTGCTCTGAGGAAAATCCCATTGCATTTAACTCCTCCAACTCAGAGCCTTATAATAAAGAATTTACCGTGCTTGAATTAAAGACAGCTTTGTTACGAAATGCTGAAGCATCCATCCTGTAAGTTACTGATTGTCCTTCTTGCTCTTTACAATAGGGTGTGGAAGGAGCATACTTTCCCCAGCGCATTGAGGACAGCTGTTGTGATTACCATAGCTAAGACAAGGAAAGACCCAAGGAATCTCAAATTATGGGCTGCTTGACCTTACAAGTTGTGCATGAAAGCTGTTTGAAAAAAAGGCAAACAGCTGCTTAGTCTATTTCTTGGAAAAGAATAATATTATATCGCATTATCAAAGCAGATTTTGAAAGGGAAGAAAAACCACAGATAACATGCTCCTTTTGGAGACCTCTATTCATAAAGCTTTTGTTAGAAGAAACCATGATGTCTCTATTTTTTTAAACAATGAGAAAGCTTATGATAAGGCATAGAAATACATACTTCATGAGCTTCATGACAATAGTTTGCACGGCAACCTACTATATTTCATTCAGAATTAGCTGAATGCTAGAACTTTTCAAGTACGAATCGGCTCTGTTTTGTCAGAAGTTTTCGAACAAGAGGGTGTGCCTCAATGCTGAGTGCAACCCCGTTAATCTTAAAAATATACTTTATATTAAAAGTAGTTCTTCAGACCATTTTAGGATCTACAGATGTTGATAACCTGCAAATTAGCTGTCAAGAAGCACATGACACATGTAGAAAGGCAACTGCACAATGCTTTGAACAGGATCCAGAAATGGTCAGACTTTTTTTCCTCACGTTTTAAACATGAAAAAGAAGTGTATGAAAATACTAAATATTTTATAAGTTTTAACAAACACCTACCGTGGACAGCATTGCTGTATACTTCACATTTACACAGCGCTTGTCCACTCTAGACTGGACTATAGCTCAAAAGTTTAGGGATCTATACAGTCTTCAGTATTGTTAAAACTAGATACAGATAAGAAGACAGATCAATTGTAATTTATTTTATTTAAAATAGACTGGCTTTTATTACCTGATCTACTCTGAATTTAAAGTTGTCTGCTGTATTTTAATGTTAACCACTTTTGTAATTTTATCTTGTTTTACGCAACTTCATCCTCTGGATTTTACACATTTGTCCATCTCCCTATTTTATTCATTACTAATAATTTGCTTTTAATTCATCAAAGTAAATCACAGTACCTCGTGTTTGGTATATTATAACATCTTTGGTTTTCCGCCAATAATCTCACTAATAAAAAAAATCTACACATTCTACACACACTTGAAACATTTCACTGAAAGGCGCATGCAAATTTACACAATATGACGAAGTTCTTTTATAACTACTCCGTAAGTAAGAAAAGCCTACAGTTCTTGATTAACGATGCAAATGTCGGTTATTGAAAATAAAATGAAGTCACAGAACTTGCCTGTAATATTGTTGAACCCATCTGCGCAGGAGATTTTGTTATCACAACACCTGCAGCTTTCAAAGCCTCTATTTTTACCCTTGCATTCCCTTTTCCTCCAGCTATTATTGCTCCAGCATGTCCCATCCGTCGTCCTGGTGGAGCAGTAAGTCCAGCAATGAACGATACAACTGGCTTTGATCTATAACCCTATTTTTAAAGAATATATTAAAACTATCTGCAACTTAATAAAATGTTACAAACAAGAAAAGTAAAAAGAGTTTATCTACATTTCGAAGTTTTCTATAACTTACTACGGATGAATACAACTTGAACTATAAAACAAAGTCACTAGAGCTCAAACAGGAAAATTCAGTTTAATACTACATACAGATTTAACATAAATGTAAGACAGTTCATTTCTGTAAGGTTACATAACAATTAATGACATCTCAGAATAACTCTTAAGGCAAAAACAAATCAAAATTTTTTATTCTAACTTGATTGTTTTCTTTCAAATATACTGCTGCTTTTTCCTCTTCTTCACCTCCAATTTCTCCAATCAAGATAATACCTAAAATATATTTCATATTTTATATATTAATTGTTGGGGAACGCACACAATGTGTGGAAAGTAATTTTATTATATAACATGCATTAAAAAACAGTAACACATTAATACTGAAACAAAAGCATGCATTTTTCCATAATCCTCTGCTTTGACATGCTAATTCAGCATTTTGACCATCAGTCTCTATATGTCTCAGAGGAATCAGCATTTCCCTGCTTGTGCACATATGCACAATGATCGCAAAGCATTTTACAAAAACGTCTAACACACGACGGTATATATTGAAATAAATGTATTTTTTCAAATGTGCATCAAAGTACGTGACCAGTGCTCTAATTACTTTCAACATGTACATTATCAAAACTCTTATATGTCTCAAAGTAAACAATTTTTTCTTTTTTGCAACAGCTTTTTTCAGGCACTTGATATAATTTTTTGAACCTCTTCCAAAAAAAATATTACAAAGGTCTAGGTCTTTGAAGTCTTATGATTCTAGATTTAAAATTCCAAGCAGATCATTCTGAGGCTGTAAAATTACATAAAAAGAAATTCAAAATGTCATTAAAAAGATTTAAACAAACATATTTTATTTAAATATGCACATCCTTATATAATACTGCTCGTAAAACTATGAATAATACATTTCAAATCAGTGAAACATAATCACAAATCACTGGAATGATGACTAAGTAAGAAACATGACACATAATATGATATTTATGTTAACAAACAAATACAAGACAGTCTCATGAATAAACAGCAAAACATAATAAACCTTCAATAAAATACGAAAAGGATTAAAAGATTCTGTATGTTTGGCATTTTAATTTTGCACTGAATGTTCTTTCTTAAGATGTTTCAACCTATTTTTCAAAAGATAATACTGAAATGTGAAAAATACTAACATACATTACATACAGTTGCATACAAATTACATACAGCTATGAGGATTAGTAGGAACTAATAATATTGTTTTTCCATCAAACAGTTGCATAAGCGCTGAAACAGTGGTTTGAACTGCACATGTGTGCCTATGTTGATGGCAGAACCGATACTAGTGGGAGGGCAAGATGGTGCACAGCACACAAGGGCGTTTCAGTAAAAAGAAGAGGCCAATTTTAATTTGTGCATGAGCAGCAAACAGTCTAGGCTCGTCAATGGTTAATGGGTTAGGCTGGCATAGCTGACAACTTTTCTTGTTTTACTAAGAGACAACCAGTTCTTCATCACATCTCATGGTCTTCTGGCAGATTGCTGAATATCCCAGTTTTAAATTTTTACCATTTACTAAGGAAAGTGTTTCCTAGCAATAAATGAAACTTAAATTGCACAAATTCTGTTCCTCCATTTTTTGTAATTTTCACAGTAAGTTTTGCTAATTTTTTTTTCATTTGAACTGCATTTTTTTATATTACATTTTATTGACCTTCTTATTAAATTTCATTTTATGTGAGTTCTCTTAATCTATACTGCAGACATTTGCAGATTTTCATACAAAGATTCAATGAATTTTTAAGTAGTTAACATTGTATTTACTTTATTTCATTATATGGTACATTGCTAAGACTGTTCCAATAAATATTATGTACACTAATTATTAATTTTATTTTCATCACATTTAGCCAAAAAACCTAAAATTTAGAATATCCAATTAAATACCAACATACTTTAAATTAGAATTGTAATAAAAAACAGTTCAATAACCTGAATCATGCATTATAAATTTATGTCAGTTTGCAGTTCCTTTGAAAATGGCGTGCCAGACAATAAGAAAACTTCCTGCAGTTCTTCAAATTTCAAGGCTGGCAGCTGTAGCTTAAGTTATTTAGAATGTAGCAAAGCAGATGAGAACTATATGCCTAAAGAAAGGGATACCTTTGAAAAGGACTTTCTAAAGGAAACTGACTCGTATTCATATTGGAAAATCATGAAAAACCATATGCCAGCTTCTTTGTCTGGGCTCAAAAGCAGGCTGAACTACTAGCATTTAGCAGTCTTACCACTTGGCCACTAAGCTGGACCTTACACTGATAGGGAAAATTCACATAGACAGAAGTAGCTGAGTATAGGATGCTGTATTTTACACTATAACCAGTTTTGTTACATACGACCCTTTTATTTTTTTTTAACTTTCAAAATTTTGGAGCAGCTATAATAAACCTCAGCTTAACTGAAACTGTGAATAATGAATGCAAGGGTACAATACAATTGTTTTCCTAAAATTCCTGCTATTTCTTAAAATAGTTACCTATTATAGAGACATAAGCCAATAAATTATCTAAGAAGAATTAAAGTTCATTTCCAATTAATAAAAGTTATACCTGTGAATGCATTGATAACTAACCATATTACATTAATTCTGCTAACAGATGCACTAAACAGGTTGGCTTAGATTAACATCTGGGTGAATCTAGGCATTGTTGGAAAGTACAACAGAAAAAGGTGGTACATTCAAATACCTAAAATCCACCAACTCCTAAAATCTATGCAACCTCTCAAATTGAAACATTCAATTTATAGATTCAAAAAACTGCATCATAGAGCATAAAATACCGACGGAGAGAAATACCAAATAATGACATCATAATGGAAATGCTTAACAAATCATTAATATGGTGGTAAAAGTTTCTTCCCTCGCGAATCTGCATCTAGGTAAAGAAAGCACAACTAATGTGGTTTTATTTCCTCAGCTTTGTTATTTCACAAGATTGTTTACTGCTGATGTTTTGTTACTTTACATAGATTTTTTGTAAATAAAAATAATTTTTATTTCAGCACTTCTTAATACATGGCAGGTAAGAAACACATTCATAATTTTACTGCTTGCAACATTGAAAAACATAAAAACTTGTATTAATGGTAAATGCAAAAAGTGAAAAATTTACAAAAGATGGGAGGGAGGTGCTACCCCTCAGTTTATAGCAGATTTGCATGGAATTGCGATACAGACCGTATATGATATACAGAAAAATAAAGAAAAGCTGTTGAAATTTTAGAGCAACAGTGATTCTAACGCTGAAATCCACCAGAGAGATCAGCTCCAAAGAGGAAGAAATGTGAAATAAAACTTTGTAATGGTAATATGGCTATTAATATCTGCATTTCATGCAAAAAAATGGTGTGCAGAAAACGTCATAGCAAGCTACATTATACATGCAGAAACTGCATTCCTTAATTTTAGTTTAAAAAGGATTGTAAGTATATGAATTTTGTGAAAAGCATGACATTTTTTTCATTTTCTTATAATTGTAAATTCAGTTATCCTTTTCTTAAAATTAATATTTGTATCCATTTTTCCTAATTACAAATTTAAATATTTTAATTGAATAATAACATTAATTGAATAATAATATGTTTAATATTAATATTCAATTAAATATTTAATTGAATAATGACATTATTGTGTTCTCATTTATGTGTTTACCTTATAAATCCCATTGGAGTCGAAATGACTCCAGTGGGCATTCTAGGTAGATGAAATTTGCGGGTGTTCTAAGTGTTAAATGGAAAAGAATAACTTTTTAAGTATTACATTTTAAAATTAGGTTAAACTGAGTTTTATGGATCATATTAATAAAAATACTTCATTGCAATGTTTGGCAATTAAAAGATAAATTTAAAAAAAAGATAACTAACATGATAATTTTAAAAATTAATACATAGATTAGAAAAATGTAGAAGAAATAATTTTTGCTGCCTTAGCACACATGCTGTTTACCATATTTTAAGAAAACTTCTTATTTTAGAATGAAAGATAATCCCCAACCAAGATGTAGAAGCAATGGAGGAGCCTGAAAATATTTTAGATGAAAGGAAAGCATTCTCAGAAGACCATGATGAAGTATTGTATATTTCGGTGTATAAGCCCAGAATATTTTAAACTTTTTCTAAATTTCTCACCTAAATTACAGGGCTTGGCTTATATGTAGATCCACTTACTTTGCAGAAAAACATGTACTTTTTTTCCATTAGCTAGGCGCAAGAGATAAATTGCCAAATAGTAGCCACTTTCTTCTTTCTTTAGAAGTTTATGGAAAAAATCCCTTTTAAATGAATTGAGTTACATGTTTTGTGAAAATGAGTTGTTTGCTGCATTGTTGTTAAAATGAAAAATCTGACGGTGAAATTTGCATACAGCTAATGGGAAATGGCCACATGCTACCTTTTAGGATTTCAGCATCTTTATTAATTCCAGATGTTTTTCTCTCCACTCTTGTTTTTTAGTTAGGAGAAATGAAATGCAGTCATACTATTGTTAGAATTTTCAGCAAACCTGATCACCTGTAGTTTGATATTTGCTTTGTAAGAATTTCCACTTATCCTTCACACAAAAAAATAAATAAATAAATAAAATAAAAAAGGCTCAGAAAATAAGACTGGTGCAGATACCACAGACTGTATACAACAACTGAACAGGAAAAATATTCTAGCTTCAGACAGGGTTACACAGTTAAAACTCTCATCATCATCGGCATTTGGTGTTTTGCTTTACAATAATCTGATTGGATAATTAGTCCAACACTTTTACCACTTGGCAGCAATTTTGTCCTCTTTGTGACATGTTTGAATGTTGCAGGACTGTATTTTATTTCGATTTATATACAGGTTTTGAATTTAGGGTACAATTCTGACAAAAAAATCAGGGTTGCCACTCAAACACAAGAACGAAATTCCCTGACTTTTCCAGGTGTGTTTCAAAAAAATTCCAGGCCATCCACGTAGTGCGTGTTAACTGTGCTGAAGGTAAATTAATTAAGGTACAACTTGCAAACACAAAAATCTGCCAATTACATACGACTTATATATACGCAAACCCCAAAGCATTACTACCATAACTATCATAGGAGTTGTTTTCTGCACTGAGGATTGAGATTAGAATCTGCCCAAACGGGATTAAAAAATGTCTTTTCTGCAGACATTTTGCAGCTAAAGGAAGAAAGAAATCTATCCAATGATATTTTTAAATAACTCCAAGTATTTTATATTTATTTAGCACCATACATAAGTAAAAAATATGTACACTAAATTTCGTGATGGTATGTCATCATACTGCTAAAATTAGTTTCACAAGTATGCCAGAAAAAAGTGCCTGAAATTTGAAAGTATTATTAACTAAGAACAAATAAATTTAGAAGGAAGAAGCCACATTAAATGATACTAATAACATTAAAATTAATTTCATTAGTTAAAGATTAAAAGCTGAATTACCAAAATCGACAGTATTTTGGCGAATATAGATATATTAAATAGTTAGCCTAGATGATTGATTATTATTTTTTTTATTTTACTGCAAAATAACAAATAAGGCATTTAAGAAAGAAGAAAAGGTTTAGAAGATTTTGTTTCATACGTGAATGGAGGGACTTTACCTTCATTCAACATGCACTGCACATGCAATCTCTGGATTCCTGAGGTTACTGCAAACTAAAAGATGCTAGAAACTTGCCTTTCTAAAAGACAATCTGATTGGCACTGCGAAAACTGGCTCTACGCCAGCTGCCCAAATAATGCTCACGTGATGATAATTCGCCATGAACGTGATCGCTTCCAATGTTCGTGCAAAAATTGGGCGTATGAAATTCCCTGACTTTTCCAGAATTTGAGTAAAATATTTAAATTCCCTGACTTTCCCGGTTTTCCAGGTAGCGTGGCAACCCTGAAAAATGCACTCTTGGACATCGACTGACTTATATGTGGAAATATACGATATGATGTGTCTCTAATCCTATCAAAGACACAGAGATGAAACAGAATTCTAACTGGGTCTAAACCTGATGGTCCCTTTCTAAGAGATGACAACTAGCACAACTGGTTGCTTTCAACAGCTATTACAGTTTTACAACTAAGACTGAATTAACACTAGACAGAAATTTGTTATACAAGTCAAAAGGCTTGATAGTGTTTATGTCTACCATACTGGTTGTAACTCCCGAGAACAAGAAGCACACAATCAAGGGGCTCGAACGTTTTCAACCATAGAAGTCAAGAACTGGAAGCATATTTGAGAACTCATGATCAGCCAGGAAGGATCCAAAATCCATGCTTATGCTGTTTATGAACAGTGGTGCAAGCGCAGTACCAAAAAAAACTGATAGAACTGAGTATAAAAAAGCTTCTGGTGCAAAAGTTAATGACAAAATCCTGAATCTGAGTCTTGTAACAGGCGGTCTCATTTTTGTGGGACTAGTGAGAGACTTAAACACAGCAATAATAGGAATTTTTTATCAGTCATTCAGTTGCTGTCACAGTTATGATCCAGTGTAGTAAAGACTGCTCCAGCATCCACATGGTGTGGTAAAATACTAAAGTCCAAATATCCAAAATTAGCTAACAA
Organism: Stegodyphus mimosarum; assembly: GCA_000611955.2. Lineage (NCBI taxonomy): Eukaryota > Metazoa > Arthropoda > Arachnida > Araneae > Eresidae > Stegodyphus > Stegodyphus mimosarum. The sequence goes on from KK114431.1 coordinate 195,837, forward strand.
CATCTTAACATTTGACGTTAAAGGACATACAACTTATAAACTTGAAAATACTCCATTTTTTTTCCATTAATTTTAGATACAACCCAAGATATTTATTTAAATTGAGCAACTAAGTGTAGTTCGTAGTTAAGAGAAAATACTGAACAACGAAAGAAGAAAACGTGATGAATTAAAAATTTATCACACTTTTAAGAAAAAGCTTAGTCATTAAAGGCCTTTTAAGAAAAAAATATGAAATCGTTGTTTGAGGCAAGTTTGGATACTTAACAAAATGCAATAATGAGTGAGGATATGATAGTGAAGCAATAATGAGTGAGGCATACAATGGTGTGCAACAACATATAATAGAAAAAAAAAACACATGCTTATTTTGTCACTACATAGCCTAAAATCTAAATTTAGTTTTAAAAGCTATTACAGGAGAAAATTAAAAAAATCTACAAATTTTTAGAAACAATCTAAAACAGTGTTTCCCAAGGTGTGTCCCATAGCCCACAGCGGAGCAATTCAAAAATGGACTCATCCAGAGTTTAACCAGATAGCAACTCTCAGTCGCTATTCAAGCTGGGTGAACCTCCAGTATAAGTACCTTCTGCCCACCATGATAGTAGCCATGAATTCATTGTTAGACATTAGAGTTCAACTACTGGTTACACTAGGCTAGCACTAATCATTTTGCACTATTTGTTATGAATGGTGTGAAATGCTTATTGCTGGGATCTCGGTTTCTGCAGTAAAGCTCAGCATTCACCATTGGTGTTAATTTGAAATAAGCATCTGTTAATCACTGTAAAAGTCTTTTTGGTTTAAAAAATATATACACATAAAAATGGTATGTAAATTCAATTCACAATTTTTATTAATTTCAATTTTAGAAGCATCATTTCCCAAAAAATTTTTTAAATCAAAAAGTGTGTTTTTTTGCAGTGGGGTAAATGTGCCATACATACTTAAATACACATTTTTTAGAATACATTTACTCAGTTCATATTATTTGATCTCGTTTCTAATTGAGGGGGCATAAGAATTTTAGAAAGGCTGAGGCGAGCATAGCACAGAAAAGGTTGGGAAACACAGTTAGCAAATGTACAGGATGATTATAATTAAAGCTGCAATTTCAAAATGCTCTAACTTTAAAACTATCAGTCAGAATAATTTCATATTTTACCAGAACCATCATGAGGCAAAGGAATTTTGTTTGGTGAAGGAAAAAATAGTTTCAAAATGTGCAGATAAATGGCACTGTCAGGGTTTACATTGCTGCTGCAGAGGTATGCAAATTACCAAGACGTAACATTCACACCGCTCCTACAGCTGTGATAAAAATGCAGGGGACTTGCAGGACACATAATGCTTTGCCTGAGTGCTTCATCATGACTCTGACAAAGAAGGACCATGCCCTACTTGTGAAGCTTTCTATCAGAACAGTGACTGTGCATTAACAGCTATCAGGAAGTTCCGGATACTAAAAGGCATAAAATCCGGCAGAAAACGAGATAAATTTGAAAAGACCGATTCATATGACGTGAAATGAGATAGAGAACAAAAACTAGTTTCACTAGCGGCAAAGGAAGGTGTGTCCAAAGCATTACAAGTACAGACAAGCAGCGATGCAGAAATAAACATTGCATAGGGAACTGGCCAAATGTTGGATATGCCTATCAGCATGGTATGTAAAGCCCTAGAAAACATACAGCACTGTTATTCATACAAGATAACTCATTTACAACAATTGCTACCTCCTGACCCTGAAACACATGAATCGTTTGCACTATGATTGTTGCCTGGATGGAAGTGAACAATGGATGCCCATGGAACATTCTGTGGTCTGACGAAGCCCATTTCCATTTGCAAGTAAATATGTAAGGTTCAGTAAATATGCAAAATTGCTGGATATGGACGACCAAGAATCTGTTCCTGCTACAGCTATTACCTCTTCAGTCTGAAAAGGTTACTGAGTGGTACAGAAGAATGGCAGTATTTGTCGTCAGTCCTTTCTTCTTCGAGGAGATTACACCTCCTATTACGCGCACCGTAGCTGGCAAGCAGTATGAAGCACTTTTGCATAACCATGTCCTTTCAGCACTTCAGCAGCTTCAGTGTGTGGATTGCACAATATTCATGCAAGATGGTACACCTCTGCACACTGCTACTCATGTGAAGCAGCTGCTGATTGCTCATTTCAGAGAAAACAGAATCATAAGTCACCATTTTCCAACAGCGTGGCCATCATGTCCCCCCGGGACTTAAACCCGTGTGACTTTTGGATTTGGAGATACTTGAAAAATGCTGTTTATAGCTTGCAAATCTGGGGACTTGAAGGTAAGCATCACGTATCACATTCACAGCATCAGCAAAGATACCCTCCAACATGTTGTGGAACGTGCAGTTTTGCGTTTCCAACTAGGAGCGGAATAAGGCGAAAGGCATATCGAACAACTTATGGGTTAATCATCCGTAAGGTATCCGTTTCAGGAAGCTCTTCTTTTTCTCTTGTCGCTATCACTATTTTCGCTGTAAACACATATTCTTGTCTTTTAGCTAATAATTTTGTCATAAACCCTTGGAGCCTATCATTTCCTTTCGGTTAACAACATTCCTGTGTTTAACAAATCCATTCAGGCCTTTCCCCTAACTTTACCTTTGAGAGTACCACCTATCAGTATATTTTAGAACTTATTACTTCGCCAAACAAAATGCCATTGCCTCACGATTGTTCTGTAAAATATTAAGTCATTCTGACCGGCAATTTTAAAGCGTTTTGAAATCGCACCTTTAATTATAATCACCATGTATATTACTACTTTGGTCACATCATGGTTCATTCAAAAGAACTGAAATAAATGAAAATGGGCACTGAAAATTCTAAACCCAACTCGCTACGCTGGCAAATATGATGCAGAATATGCCTTAAAGCAGGGCTCCCCAACCTTTTTGTCCCTAAGAGAACATTCTAGAATATCTGTCGAACGGCGGGCACCATTTTGAGAGTAATTTAATATAGCTAAAATGTCGTAAATAAACTTTGTACATAGTTAGTGCATGTGTTGATTTATTCATATACTGAAGTGACTTTATTGAACCGTGTTTATGGTAAGAATTACAACAGGATGTTTGAACTGAAAGTTCGGAATATAAAATTTATCAGGTAAGCACATGCTTATTTATAACTTGATATATTTTGACATGCAGTATAAACGTAATGGGTAGTCTTGACAAATTGAAGCGGAAACGTGCAGTTTTGTATACCGCTACTACAAAAATGCCAACAAAAATTGAAGCTATTTTAATGAATTACGTCAGAAATGACTCATGAGCAAACAATTTATCGATTAAGTGTTCTCAAAGAACAATTAGTTGAAAAATATGATCGTAACTTTACTGAAAGTTACCATCATACTTTTCAATACTTTTTCTTCAAATGAATTTAGAAACTGAAAGTGGTTTAACCCTTGAAGATACTGAATCCGAAACTGAAGTTATTGAAGACTACAATGAAAAAATTATTGAGTGGAAAAACAGAATTACTCAGTATTTAGATAAAAATTTGAACTCTAAGCTTCAAACTAATTCTCATGATTCTAGTTTTTTAAGTAGTGAAAATAAGTGTTCCTTGTAATAATACTAGACCTAATTTTATGAAGATTCCAAAGCTTATAATCGAAGAATATTATGGTAACTCTTGCTTACAGCTTGAATTTCAGAGACAATTTTCAAATGCTATAGATAGCAATCAGCATTTGACACCAGTTGATAAATTTTGTTATTTGAAATCGCTGCTTGGTGGAAGTGCAGCTAATGCTGTATCTAGATTTTCATTAACTACTGAAAATTATAGTTCTGCTATCGCCCTTTTGAAACAACAGTTTAGGAGAATTGATGCCGCTATTAAAAGCCCATATGAGTAAGCTTTTTAATCTCAATCCAGTAAAAAATTCTTCTAACTTAAGAGCTTTAATGGAAATATATGACAATTGTGAAATTCAAATTCATAATTTAAATTCCTTAGGGCTTGTATCTGGAAGTTATAGTCATTTATTATGACTAATTTTACTTAAGTTGATGCCATCAGATATTGCTTTAGAATTTAATAAAAGGCGTGCCATAAGTTCGGACTGGGACATCAATGAACTAATCTCCCTTACTAAAGAAGAAATAGAATCGTGTGAAGTCACGATGCATTTAAATAGTTCCATAAAGATATCTTATGATAAACCAGAAAAATATAGACACCAAAATTTTAAACATAATACTCCTACAGCATCTGCTTCATCAACTGATGTTAAGAACAACTGTTTCTTTCGCAGCAGTTCAGAACATACTAATTACTGTGAATCGCTTTCAATTCTTGAGAAGAGTAAAAAACTAAAAAACGAAGGGAGGTGTTTTGTATGTCTTAAGAAAATCCATATTGATGCAAAGTGTAAATTTCTAAATGAGCACTGCAAAATATGCGGTAGTAAGTTTCATAATGTTTCTATATGCATGAAACCAAAATAAAGGCCCCCTGAATTTCCTAAAAACGAAAGTCATACTCCAGTAACTTCTGTTTCTCAATGCCAGGTTAAAAACTCAGATTTATTTAATGAAGTTACATTGCAAACATATTCCATAAAAATATCATCTGATTTAAAGTCAAAATTTGCTTTTTGTGTTTTTGACAGTGGTAGTTCAACAGACATCTATCGTGAAAGAATTAATACCATACTTAAAATCCCCAGTTGTAAGAAAGGAAAAATTACTAGTATACTCTTTTGGCATACTTAAAGCAAAACAAAAGATTTATGACCTTGTCAAGGTTACCTTACAAAATGCAAAAATTCCTGATCAAAATATATGCATTGAGGCATTGGTGACAGATACAATTTCTCTCGCGATGATTTAGCCACCTAAGCACAGATGTCAAAAGCAAATTAAAAATATACAAGTTGTCTAACTGGAATATATTATGCGGTTTTCGAGTGTAGTTATTGATATGCATCGATCATGTCTGGCAGATAAACAATCCAGAGTGAATTACTTAAATATACCAAAACTTCATCTGATTCAGAAAACGCTTTATTATTTACATGCAGGGTAATTAGGGCTGTACATCTAGAATTGGTAACAAATTTTAACACCTTTATTCTAGCTCTTCGAAGGTTCATTGCAAAAAGAGGACTTTGTAAAATACACAGTCCAGTCACATTAATGTGACCACCACGTACTTTCCATGTCAGAGTTAAATAACCAATCACAGAAGGCAGGTGGCAGCACAGTGCAGTTGAGCGTATATAAAGGGTGTGTGAGGGCTTCGGAAAACATTTCAATCGTTGGCGTAATGCAGAAACGAAGCGATTTATCCGACTCCCAAAAGGGCATGATCATTGGCTTTCGGGCCAAGGGTGGAAGCATTTCCGAAACGGCTGAGTTTGTGAACTGTTCGCGTGCCGCCGTGGTAAAAGTGTACCGTGCATGGCAAAATGGGACTGTCCAAAATCAGCGACGTGGCAAATGTGGTGCACCACGGGCCATAGATGACAGAGGCGAACGACGGTTGCGGAGATGCGTTCGGGCAGATAGACGGGCTACCGTTGAGCAACTGACCACCAAAATGAACCAAGGGGCTACCAAAAGTGTCTCCCAAAGTACTATTCAGCGAACATTGCTGCGTCTGGGCCTCCGAAGCAGACGCCTGGTTCGTGCACCTATGCTGACTGCTGTTCATCGACGGCGAAGGCTAGAATTTGCACGCCAGTACAGCAGCTGGACGTCCACTGAGTGGCGACAGGTTGCGTTTTCGGATGAATCGCGTTTTATGCTCCATCGGACAGATGGACGTTGGCGTATAAGGCGTGAAACCTCTGAAAGGAACCACCCTGCAACCATTGCCGGAACGGTCCAAGCTGGAGGCGGGAGCATTATGGTCTGGGGAATGTTTTCCTGGCATTCTCTAGGTTCACTGATCATTGTGGAAGGCACAATGGATCAATACAAGTACGCATCTGTCCTTGCGGACCATGTTCACCCCTACATGCGCATTGTTTTTCCTCAGGATGATGGCATCTTCCAGCAGGACAATGCGAGGTGCCATACAGCTGCCAGTGTACGTGCGTGGTTCGAAGAGCACCAGGATGAGTTTACCGTCCTCCCCTGGCCAGCAAACTCACCTGACTTAAACCCAATCGAGCATCTGTGGGACCATCTCGATCGAGTTGTTCGCGCCATGGATCCTCAACCGCGTAATCTAGCGCAGCTGGCCACGGCATTAGAGTCGGCATGGCTCAACATCCCAGAGAATACCTTCAGGGACCTATGTAACTCTCTTCCTGCACGTCTCGCAGCAATCCGCTCTGCGAAAGGTGGTTATTCTGGCTTTTGACAGATGGTCACATTAATGTGACTGGACTGTGTAATTTACAGTGATAATGCAAGAACATTTATGAAAGTCAATTCAGTACTGAAAGAAATTTAGAAGAACATTTCAAAGGAAATTCTAGATTATTTTTCAAAAATCGAAATAACATGGAAATTTATTGCGTCTAGAGCCTCTTGGAAAGGCGGTTTTGGGGAAAGGATGGTTCGCATCGTGAAAATACCATTGAAAAAGGTCCTTGGTAGGACTTGTTTTACATTTAAAGAAACGAAAACGACACTCACTCAAATTGAGGCAGATATCAACACTTGACCATTGTGTTATACCTACGAACAGCCCTCCGAACCAAAGCCTTTAACTCCAGTATAATTTTTAGTGGGAAAACGACTAACATCATTGCCTCGTAGATTGCCTGTAATTACTGGATCTGAATCCAACAGAAGAACGCTTACAAAAAAATTAAAATATTGACACAAGCCATTAATCACTTTTGGGAATACTGGATAAAATAATATCTGTTAGAACTTCGTTCTGCGTATCAAGTCACTCCATCAGAATCATCATCATTTAAAGCTGGTGACGTAGTGCTGATCCATGACGAAAAGTTACCGAGGCATCTTAGGAAGTACGGATGTATTAAAGAACTCTGTTTAGGACATGATTCAAAAGTCAGATCTTGTGTGCTTCAAACACCAACAGGAATTATAAAGCGGCCCATCCAATTACTATCTAAATTTGAAGTAGACTTAATGGACTAATATTTGAATGGTCATCCCGAAAACTATTTGCATTTTTTTCATTTATTCATATAATTAATGTTTTTATTATTCTAGATTTGAGCTTTATATTGTATTTTGAATCTGAATATTTGTTTGCCTACAGTATGCAAGTATAATTTAGTATATTTTATTTTTATCCAAGAATTTAAAATGCCTGCCTATTTTGAAAGTATTGAATACCTAACTATTAATTTAGTTTGTTACATTTTGAATTAATTATTTTCTTTTAATGATGATGAATAATAGTGATTGTTCATCCGGGGACAGTGTGTTGTGACTGCCGATTTGGCCATTAGGTAGCGCTGAACTGAATACTTGATTTTGCATACTTTCATGGCAGGCCTCTTGCACTCTGATTTGGAGAATTGTTTTAAGAACCGAGTCAGTAATAATAATTTTGAACTCTCGTTTTGAGAGTAACTTAAAATAGCTAACTTGTTGTAAATAAACTTAGTAAATAGTTAGTTTGTGTGTTGATTTATTCACATATTGAAGTGATTTTATTGAACCGTCTTTATGGTAAGAATTATGAGACTAACTTGCTTGGAAGTTGCAATTGGTGCTTCACTGTCTTTGTTGGATGCAATTTCTAGGAAAGACGTCCATACTCATTTATTTGAGTACTTGAGAGAAATTGGCTTTTATCATCTAATTTGATGTTATAACCTTGTATTTTAATGCTATATATTTTAATGTCTTAATATTTTAATGTTTTAAAGATTTTATACTTACTTCACATTCCATATTCTTATATAAATCATGAGCAACTTCATTTCAATATTCAACATTTTATTACTTCTTTTGATTTTATATGTTTATTATGTTAAATTTGCGATTGTGCTTAATTGTTTTATGTATTTAATTGTGTATTGTCCACATAGGTCTGGTGCTTATAACCTCTCCAGGTTGTGCAGCATACAATCCATTACTACACTATTGATTTTTTTGTCCTGCATCCATGCACTAAGCATATTATCAGTATCTTGATTCGCTCTTTTAATACTACCCTGGCTGTGTGAATGGCATGGGTTCCCATGAACGATCTTTACTGCTGGCCAAAACGCCTTCAAACTGGCCACCACATTATGGAAAAATTTCCTACCATTGTCCGACTGTACTACAGATGGTGCCCCAAGCAACGAGAATATGTCCACTAGTTTGTCGGCTACTTCAACTCTTTTTAACACCAAGGCCTTCGGAATCATAAATTTTGAGATATTATCTTCGTACACTATAATTATTTGTACTATCTGGCTGAGACTGGAAATTAATAAGATCCACCTGAGAGCGGGAATTAAATTCAGAAGGAAAAAAAAATCATGGGTTTACGACAATGCCCTTTTTAATACCTTTTGTATTTTTCGAGCAGGGCTCAAAAAAGTGAGTGAACAGAACTATATCATTATGTGTAATGTATTTTTATTCAGCTGAAGTTCTTTCAACATTCTGTCACATCCTTCACGTCTAACAGCCAAATGAGTTTCATAAAGTACATGAAGTAATTCAGTGGCCATGATGTAACACTGTATAGTAGTGATGCCTTCTTTAAACAGGATATATGATTTTATTTTTCTTTTCCACAAACATTACACAGCACACTTACATTACAGGAGTTCAGCAACCAATACCCCTATGCTTCCTTCTTTGTCCTTTCTTTTACATCACTTATAACTTCTGGTAAGTAGTTTCGGTTAACAACAAACTCTTTTTTGCAACATTAATTCAAAGCTTAGATAGTTCATCTTCAAATCGTCATTGCATGACTACTGACTGTCACTCCTTCTCCTACATTATATCTTGCTCTTCCATTTTCATGCAGCATAGTATAAAAATAATTTTTTGGTGAACAAATCTAAGTAAAATAACATACTTTGACACTCCCGAAGAAAGAGGAAAATGCAAATGGGAAATTCAGAACCTGAGCGGAGGACTAAAAGTCACATGCCTTGCCAAGTGATATTCGAAAGGAATCAAAGAGATATTTCATACTTTGCCGGTTTGTCATTTCACATTCTATAGAATGCCTAGGCAATGCAGGAAATTTTTAATTGTTTCATATGCATGCCAATTTAGAATGCCAAATTTCATACTTTGCTGGTAAACATGTGCACAGCATGCACTAAGCACTTACTGGTTCCTGTGACTGTACTAAGGCTAAATGATTATTCTCGAAATTGAAATTAATAAAAACAAATATTTCCAAAGCAGTATGGGACAGGAGATGCTCACCAGTTTAGATTTGGTCTTAACTGAGAATAATGAAGCCCACAAAATTAACCTTCATAAAATAAATAATGAGTTTGCTTCCTTAACAGTTAGGAAATAGATTATCATAATTTAAGCATAAAAATAAAGAATACTGGATAATTAGCTGGTACTCTGCATGATATCATGTAGTTTCAGATATATTGTTGCGTTAATACGGTTTTGTAATAGATTGGACGCACACAGACCCAATGCTAACTTAATAAATTTTATTTTAACAAAAGAAACGTTTCACAGTTCTGCAACTTTCCACAGAAACACTCGTACTGTTCTTGACTATATCACAGAGTACAATCAGTAGTTGCACTTCAAACTACTAAGAACATCAAACAGAATGTAATGCAAAGTGCACTTAAAGATTGAAGCTCACAGGGAGATACTTCAGTACTCCGAATTCACGTTGAAATAAACAACTGAGAAACAGAGCTGATGCTCTCTACAGGCTATAGTTTTCACCCAGCAGCTGAGAAGTCTCTAGTAAATTCGATTTCTCGGAATTAATGGAAGGCATATGAGGACTGGATATGGTTACAGTTACATGTAGAAAATATTTACTATTATTCAGTTACAATTATAAAGGGACCGTTGGTGAGATAGCCATTTACTCAATGTTAAATAGACTTGTTCTGTATTCTTATTTTTTTTGGCAAAGCTTCGCCTCTTCAGATTTTCAAGTGACTGTGTATATTATACAAAAGATACTACAATTTCACTAAAGTTATTTACATATAAAAAATTCATAATAGTATTCTTTTGATTTAAGAGGATTAAAAAAGAATAAAAAATAACCCACATCACCAATACTGTAATTTTGGGTAAATAAGCCGCCCTGGCATATACACCGCACACATGATAATTGACTAAAAAAAATGAAAGTTCATCGGATAAGCTGCACCGCCGTATACGCCGCAGAAAGCATTCCGAAACATGGCACTTAATATTCATTTATTCAGTAATTCCCTGTCACATTTTGATGTAATCATCATCGATAATACTTTATAGCATTTACAACATAAATATAATCAGTACTATATAAATAAATAAGGAAGAAACATCTTACATTGAACTTGCCGAAAACGAACTCATGATTTCTAATAGATATTATTTTTGCGAGTTCAGTAAACTTCGTTTATGACCATAAATTACCATATTATGAAACAGAATACGTAAATTAGATAAACAAACAGAATTTTTTAATTAAACTACATTTATTTATAGAAAACCTTCAAAATCCGACTCATCGATATCAGAATAAAATAAATTTAACAAATGACCATCAAGGTCAATTTCATCATTCTGCTCTAAATTACTTCTTTCAACGTAACTATGTTCACTTTCATCTTCTTTTTTTGATGATTTCCAATTTAATGAAAGCTGATATGATCGCATCAGCTCGGACTGATTGCCATGCTTTATCGACCCATAAGGCAGCCTCCTCATACGAAGCTTTTCTTATTTGTCCAGAATTTGTAAAGGAATGGAGTCCACTTTGCATCTGTTGTGACTGCCGATTTGGCCGTTAGGCAGCGCTGAAGTAAATACTTGATTTTGCATATTTTTGTGGCAACCCCGTTGCACTCTGATCTGTAGAACTGTTACAAAAACTGACTGAGTCGGTAATAATAATTTTGAATTCGGCAGTCACAATACACTGCCCCCCGAATGAACAAACACTGTTGTTCATCATCATTAAAAGAAAATAATTAATTCAAAATATAATAAACTAAATTAATACTTAGGTATTAAACACTTTCAAAGTAGACATTTCAAATTCTTGGACAAAAATAAAATACGAAATTATACTTACATACAGTAGGCAAGCAATATTCAAATTCTAAATACAAAAATCTGGCATGTATAATAACAAAAATAATAAATGAATTATATGAATAAATGAAAAAAATGCAAATAATTTTATGACTGTCCATTCAAATATTAGTCTATTAAGTCCAGTTCAAATTTATATAGTAACTGAATTGGTCTCTTTAGAATTCCTGTTGGTGTTTGAAGCACACAGGATCTAACTTTTGAATCACGTCCTAAACACAGCTCTTTAATACATCCGTACTTCCAAAGATGCTTTGGTAACTTTTCGTCATGGATCAGCACTATGTCACCAACTTTAAATGATGAGGACTCTGTTGGAGTAACTCGATACGCAAAGCGGAGTTCTAACAGATATTCTTTTCTCCAGCGTTTCCAAAAATGGTTAAAAAATGGTTTCCAAAAAATCCAAAAATGGTTCCAGCAATGGTTTGCTGTCTGTATTTCAATTTTTTTGTAAGCATCCTTCTGTTGGATTCAGATCCAGTGATTACACGCAATCCATAAAGCAATGATGTTAGTCGTTTTCCTACTAAAAATGGGCTGCAGTTAAAGACTCTGGTTCGGAAGGCTGTTCGTAGATATAACACAGTGGTCGAGAGTTGATATCTGCCTCAATTTCGGTCCATGTCGTTTCCATTTCTTCAAACATAAGACAAGTCCTACCAAGGATCTTTTTCAGTGGTGTTTTCACGGTGCGAACCATCCTTTCCCAAAAACCGCCCCACAAGTGGCTCTAGGCACAATAAATTTCCATGTTATTTTATTTCTTGAGAAATAATCTAGAACTTCTTCCTTTGAAATGTTCTTCCAAATTTCTTTTAGTACTAATCAGCTTTGATAAATGTTTTTGCGTTATCACTGTAAATTATTTTACAAAGTCCTCTTCGTGCAACGAACCTTCGAAGAGCTAGAATAAAGGTGTCAGTGTTCAAATTTGTTACCAATTCTAGATGTACAGCCCTAATTACCACGCAAGTAAATACTAAAATATAGGCCTTTTCTGGACCAGATGAAGTTTTGATATAAATCGGTCCAGCAAAATCTAAGCCAGTTGTTTCAAATGGCGGAGTTTCAATAATCCTATCTTTAGGTATCGGTGCTACTACTTCCTTACCTGGAGTAGCATTAAATCTTTTACAAATTAAGCAAGTTTTCAGAACCGATTTCACGCATCTTCTTCCTTTGATGATAAAATATTTCTCTCGAAGATGTGATAATGTCGTAGCTACTCCAAAATGATATAACCTCTCATGGCTATCCATAATCAACAGCTTGACAAATTTAGATTTGCCAGGAAGTATCCATGGGTGTTTTTCTCGTTCTTGAAATTCAGAGAATTGTAGTCTATCTTTCAGCACAAGCAATCCATTTTGATCTAATTCGGGATTATGGTTATATAAATTTGATTCCTTACTGATAAATTTTCCACATTTTAGTTGGTTTATTTCAACGTTAAATGCCGATTCTTAGGTACATTTAATCCAATACATTTCTGCGTTATCCAGTTCTGAAGCTGTTAATGGACCGCAGACTTTAGAGTTTTTTTTTATTTGAATTATGCATAAAGCGCATTATCCATGCCGTGATAAAGTCTTTTGAGACTGCTAAGCTTCTCAACATCTAAAATTATTTCCGGTGTTATGGTACAACATAATTGTGTAATTTGAGATTTCAACTTTCTTTCAATTAGCGCATCTTCGCTTAATTCAGTCGCTAATTCTGACGGCCATGAATGCTCATGAAATGATAACCAAACTGGGCCTTGCCACCAGACGTTGTTTCCTATAAGTGTTATCAGCTTTTCACCTCGCGTCACTAAATCAACTAAATTTTCTTTTCCGCTACAATAGTTCCAATTTTCAGGATCCGTAAGGGATTGAATTTCTTCGACTCTGTTGGAAACAAAGGGCTTCCAATTCATAGTAGATCCTTTAATCCAATGAAGCATTATTGTTGAGTCTGTCCAAAACTTCATCTTCGCATTGTTAAAGTCTAGTGCCACCTTTAAAAGTTTTAGACATCTTTGCGGCAATTGCGGCTCCCATTAATTCTAATCGGGGAAGCGCTATTCGTTTCACAGGAGAGACGCTACTTTTTGCCCAGATGAAACTTGTTTTAATTTCATTATCTTTGTTGAGTACCTAAAATAGGCTACTGCACCAAATGCCTTAGGACTAGCATCACAGAAACTGTGGATTTGTACCTGATCTTTTACCAAATTCATTACTTGTTGGAAATACTTTCTAGGTATCTCAAATCTCTTAAGATGTTCCGTTTCAGAGCACAAACCTTTCCATTCATTTTCCAAATCTAGGGCTAAATCATCATCCCAGGTCAAACCTCTTTTCCAAATTTCTTGCAATAAGCTTTTAATTCGATGGTGAATGGCGATATAAACCCTACGGGATCATATACCTTTAACGTAGTCTTTAAAACACAAGGCTTTGTAGATTTCATACTCTCTAGGTTATCTATGAGAGGCTGAGCATCCAGTTGAAAGGTATCAGAATCGGTATTCCATAATATTCCTAAAACTTTTAAATCGAGGTGAGAATTTTCTTGTTCACTGCATAATATATTTTTTTCCACATTTCCCTTAGTTTCATAGAATTAGAGTTAAATTTTCGTAAATGCATCCCAGCATCTTTAAGAATTTTAGCGGCAGTAGCAGATAAACAGTACGCCTCTTCATCAGAATTTGAATCGGAAATTAAATCATCAACATACAGGGATGTATCTAACATTTCATAAACTTTATAATGCTCTTTCTTATGCTTCTGAATATGACATTTGATAGTAGCAGATAAACTGAAGGGGCTACAGGTAACACCGAATGGTACACGCGTAAATCTTAGAATTTTGAATAAGTCAACTGCCTTATCATCAAACCACAAAAATTTTTAATAATTTCGGTCTTCTTGCGTTAAGCCAATTTGGAGAAAAGCCTTCTCTAGATCCGCACAGAATGCCACTTCATGTTTTCGGAAATTGATGATAATATCTAAAATGTTTGGGTTTAAATTGGGCCCTGGCCATAAACAATCATTTAAAGATTTAAACTGATTTTGTTTTGAAGAAGCATCAAAGACCATCCTCACTTTAGTGGTGGATTTGTCGTCCCTCGTAAGGGGTCTATGCGGCATGAAATAACCGTTTTCTCAACGTCATTATCTGAACATTCTTCATATACCTTATTTCCCTTTTGTTCAGTAACAATGTCTTTATATTGTTGGAGAAAATCGTGATTTTTCGCGAGCTTACGATTTAATTCAAAGAAACGATTCTTCGCTATTTTGAAATTAGTCCCTAACCCTTCTTTACTGTCGTTCCACAATAATTTCGTTTCATATCTGTTATTAATGAATTTTAAATCGTTTTCAAATTTCTCAATGATTTCTTTATCTATTTTTGAAAATTCATCGTCACTAATACCAACTACTTCAAGGTCCCATAATTTCTTTAAATCTTCCTGTTCGGCATTTTCAACAGATAACTTGAAAACGGATGCGTCTTTATTTTTTTCCTTTTCATCATTATATATGGAACCACAAAGCGACCATCCAAATAAGCTTTTCACACACAAATAGCGATTTTGTTACTTTTTCTGCTGTCCCAGGAATGTTTATTCGCCAGAGATAATCGGCGGCTATCAATAACTGCACTCGAAAGCCGCATAACGTATTCCAATTAGACAACTCGTATTTCTTTAATTTGCTTTTGACATCTATGTTTAGTCTACGCGAATAAATCATCGCGGTAGAAATCGTGTCTGTCACCAACGCCTCAATGCATATGTTTCGTTCGGGAATTTTCACATTTTGTAAGGTAACCTTGACCACGTCATAAATTTTTTGTTTTGCTTTAAACGCGCAGAAAGAGTATACTAGCAATTTTTCCTTTCTGGCGGTTTTAAGTATGATGTTAATTCTTTGGTAATAAATGTCCGTTGACTGCCACTGTCAAAAAGACACAAAGCAAATTTTGACTGTAAATCGGATGATATTTTTATGCAACATGTTTGCAATACAACTTCATTAAATAAATCTGAGTTTTTAATCTCACATTGAAAAACGGAAGTTACTATGGTATCACTTTCATTTTTAGGAACATCAGGGGGATTTTTATTTGATTTCATGCATATCGAAACATTATAAAACTTACTATCGCATATTTTGCAATGCTCATTTAGAAATTTACACTTCGCAGCAATATGGAATTTCCTAAAGCACACAAAACACTTACCATCGTTTTTTAGTTTTTTACGCTTCTCAGGAATCGAAAGCGATTCACAGAAATTAGTACTATGTTCTGAACTGCTGCAGAAGAAACAGTTAATACTAGTTGACAAAGCAGATGCCGTAGGAATATTACGTTCAAAATTTTGGTGTCTATATTTTTCTGGTTTATCATGAGCTATCCTTACGGAACTATTCAAATGCATTGTAACTTCACGCGATTCTATCTCTTCTTTAATAAAGGTGATTAGCTCATTGATATCCCAGTCCGAACTTTTGCCACGCCTTCTATTAAATTCTAAAGCAATATCTGGTGGAATCAACTTAAGTAAAATTGGGCATAATAAATGACCATAACTTCCAGATGCAACTCCTAAAGAGTTTAAATTAAGAATCTGAATTTCACAATTGTCATAGAGTTCCCTCAAAGCTCTTAAGTTAGAAGAATTTTTTACTGGATTGAGATTTAAAAGCTTATTCATTTGGGCGTTAATAACGACATCAGTTCTACCAAACCGTTCTTTCAAAAGGGCGATAGCAGAACTATAATTTTCGTTAGTTAACGAAAACCCAAATACAGCATTAGCTGCACTTCCACCAAGCAGTGATTTCAAATAGCAAAATTTATCAAGTGGTGTCAAATGCTCATTACTATCTATAGCATTCGAAAATTGGCTCCAAAACTCAAGCCATAAGCAAGAATCACCATTATATTTTTCGACTGTAAGCTTTGGAAGCTTCATAAATTTAGGTCCAGTACTGTTACTAGAAACACTATTTTCACTACTTAAAACTCTAGAACCATGAGAATCAATTTGAGGGTTAGAGTTCAAATTTTTATCTAAATACCGCGTGATTCTATTCTTTCATTCAATAATTTTTTCATTATAATCTTCAACAACTTCAATTTCGGATTCAATATCTTCAAGGGTCAAACCACTTTCGATTTCACAATTCAGTTGTTTAAGATCATCATACTTTCCAATTAATTGCTCTTTAAGAACACTTAACTGACCAATGTTTTGTTCATGAGTCATTTCTGACGTTTCAGTTAAAATAGCTTCAATTTTCGTTAACATTTTTGTAGTAGCAGTACGCAAAACTGCGCGTTTCCGCTTCAATTTATCAAGACTATCCATTACGTTTATACTATATATCGAAATATATCAAGGTATAAATAAGCATGCGCTTACCTGATAAATTTTATATTCCGAACTTTCAATTCAAACAACCTGTCGCGTTGTAGCCAAAGAAATGAAGCACCATTTGCACTTCCAAACAGGTTAGTCACAATTCTTACCGGATTCAAAACACGGTTCAATAAAAGCACTTCAATACGAGAATAAATCAGCACAAGAAGTAAAACTATTTACAAGTTTATTTACAACATTAGCTATTTTAGAATTACTCTCAGAACGAGAGTTCAGAATCATTATTACGGACTCGGTCAGTTCTTGTAACAGTTCTACAGATTAGAGTGCAACAGGGTTGCCATAAAAATATGCAAAATCAAATATTTACTTCAGCGCTGCCTAACGACCAAATCGGCAGTCACAACAGCATCCATTCCTCCCACTGCTTTCGTAGTTCATGCTTGAAAATTCTATTGATAGTGAGATCCAGAAGCTGAAAAATTTTTGTAAGCCCACCTGGTATCACTGAGACATCGGTGCTAAGTTTTTTTGCTTCAGATCTTACCATATCCGCTAAATGGGATTGCACTGAATCCAGAACAATGAGACCTCGGGGTTGGAAAAAAAGCACCTTTCCTTTTTCGATAAATTTCTCTCAGCCATCACTTTTTCGCACATCCATCCTTTTTTGTTGGCGCAAATAATAACTCCTTTAGGGAAGTTTCCTTTCGGAATTGTTTTTCTTTTGAAAATTATCAAAGGGGTTAACGTTTCTCCACTGGCGGCAGAGCCCAAAACAAAAGTTAAAGAAGTCTTTTCATTGCCGGTTTTAACACTGAAATAGTTTTTTCACCCATTGAATGAACAGTTCTGCTCGGAGGACAGTCAAAAGCAACGGGCACGTCATCCATATTAATTATTTGCCCTCTTTCCAAATTTGGTTCTTTAATTTTCTTAGATGTGTACTCCAAGAAAGCTACCTTTTTTTCACGCCAGTTCACGGGAAGCTTTTGTCCAACTGTTGTTTTGGTGCTGACAGATAATTTCTTTCGCTTCATGAACCTGAAACACCAATTAGGTCCCCCAACAAAAATTTTAATGCCCATTCGTTGAGCAATTACCTTTGCTTGAAGGCAAATTCTAACTGTGTATACTACTTCTCTCTGCTCTACTGTCTATTTCTTTAAATTGTCTTCCAAAACAGGCCAGGCTATGACACCACTTCGACAAGATCTTTTATTCTTAGGCATTTTCTGCAATTCTTCGTGTTCGGACTTCCACCACCAAATGCATCGTTCGTCAACTTCAAATTCTTTAGCTGCAGTGTGATTTCCAATTTCGATCGCCTTCTTCACTGCCAAAAGCTTAAGAGCAGCTGTATAACTTTTTCTTCGAGTAGGAGAAATAATAATAATAATATTTTTAAAGCATGAATGATAAGGTAAGCAAAAAGCAAGCTACAAAGCAATAAAACGTGTAAGAATGATTAAAACACCTGGTAAGTAAATATAGCTGTTTTCGTTAAAAGTCATAGGAAAACGCGGGACAAAACCATGGAGTTTAGCAGAAAGTGCATGCAATTACGGTATTAGGCGAATTTGAACTTATTGCACTGCCACAGTGCAATCTGAGGTGTTAGAATATCGCAGGTAATTCTTACCGCTTCGCTTGCGCATAACTTAAGATCTGAATTAGCAAAGTTTTAGGGACAGGGGAAAAATAAAATTCTCTCAGATGCGTCGCAGACCTAAATTTTCAACTTTTAAACACATATTAGCTATGGCTTATCTACCCAAAATTACAGTACATTTATTTAAAAAAATTTCATTCATTTAAAGTGTATAAAGCTACTTCAGTTGTTAAGAAAACATCAACTATAACTTGAAAAAAGGAGGCTTACGATCGGGAGAAACAAAGGATGAACCCATTACCATCAATTGCCCTGGGGAATATACTATTTAATATTCATAAAATTCATATTTAAGGACAACATGCTTGTTTGACATAAATATATATGACTTACATGGAAGAAAAGAAGAATAAAAATGGCAGCAGAAATTAAAATTATTGTAACTCTTACTATACTTATGCCTATATTTGGTAAAGACCAAAAGCTACTGAACAGATAAAGCTTTATATATGATGTGCTACAATCAAACATTTGTTAGCAGATTCGTACTTAGCAAAGTAACCAAAAATCGCAATTTCATTCATTTGTTTTAAAAAAAAGAAATTTTAACTTCCTAAAAATATCTAAATGCATGATTACAAAGGGGGGTAATTTTATATGCGTGGCTGAGAGTAGCATACAAAAATCATCTATTCTAAACTACCATATTTACTTTTTCCTAGAACTACAAATGAAATAATTATCTCATCAAGGTCCAAGATAGAAAACGTAATCACCTTTAGTCATAGGGTCATTTAGGAAAACTTCAAGACAATCGACGAAATTTGTTCCACAGAAAGGGTCTCCTCCAATTCCAATACATAATGACTGTCCAAGGCCAGCCTGAGTAGTCTGATAAACAGCTTCATAAGTTAAAGTTCCTGACCTGGAAACAATTCCAATTTTACCTTTGTGATGAATATGCCCAGGCATAATTCCTATTTTGCATTCTCCTGGCTAAAACCATAATCTATTTTAGACTTCAGACAATTTAATAGCAATAAAAAACAAGAATTTTAATTGCAATAAATTTAAATGAGAATCAGATTTAAGACACTAAGATTATAATTTTTATATTACTCTAACGTATTTAAATGAATGATCACAAACAAAAGTAATTTTACATGAGTGGCTGAGAAAAGCATAAAAAAATCTATTCTAAACAACCAAATTTAATTTTTCCTATAAATGAAATTATTATCTCATCATGATCCAAGGCAGAAAAAGTAATCACCTTTAGTCATATGATAATTTAGGAAATGCTCTTTTCCGTGTGTTTAAAAATTATGCAGATCAGCTTCGTGAAATATGAGTTGTGAACTCATGAGAAGGCATGCAATAATTTTTGAGATTATAGGGAACCATTTTTTTATCAATAATTTTTACCTATGTAAACACCATTGTGTGCACCGATGTAAAATATCTTAATGCTATTCTGTTATATTTTATTCAATTTTGCCTTACGTTTTACAGGAATCTACTTTAAAAGTAAGGATAATATTATAAATATTTATCAATTTTTACTCAAGTGAGGAGATATGAAAAGATGATCTGAATTTATGCCTAGTTACCTGAATACTGTTGAATGACAAGAAGACAATGAATATTATTGCCATTTGGTAGAATGCATACCTTGAAACATGTTGACTGCAACAAGTTTTTAACATTCAAGACAAAACTTTCATATTGGATAATGTAGCATGGCAGGATATTGGCTGATTTAAGAAATCCAATTCATTCATATGAAATTCACATAACAACCATTCATCAGAAGATTATGATGCATGGTTTTGTTGAGTTGCTTCATATTATGTTATCTAGAAGCTTCAATTCTAAAATGACAACTTTAAATTTACATATTCCAAATTTGCAGACTTGGTTACTTTACCATTTCAACTGAAAATCACAAAGCATACAAGAATCAGAACCATCGGATGGATGGATCACATGGATGGATTCGAACAAAACTATCAAGCACAAAAATGTTTCTTTTGAAGTTAAGCAGCAAATTAAAGGTTCCCCTTCCCCAGAGGGAAGTAATAATTTACACACAGACTATAATAAGAGAACTGTATTGACTCGTGCAACTCGGCCATTAAATTTGGTGATGAAACCACAGGCATGCTTTACATGCAGCCATTCAAAGAAGAATAAATCACAAATTCATTTAACAAGTTATGTTCACACTTATCAAAATTTATGTCATGAAGAGAAATAGGAAAAAAATGTCAGAAGTGCAGAGTCAAACTACAGCACAAACTTGTCAGCCCGAATGACATTTTTGTGACTTCAGAATTGTGCACATAGCATTAATTAACATTAATGTTTTAATTAACTATGCAGTTTTTTCATTAACAGTCTAAATTTGTCCAGACACTGTGCTTTTCATTTCATTGCATAGACATCCAGTCAAAAACTTAATCAAATGAGATAAAAAGACAACCTTGGATAATTATAGCTTGTTTATGCATTTTGATAATTCATGCTACACCTTTTAAATTTTCCACATATTACTAGCATAGTTTGAAGAAAATAATTAATTTTTTCATTCTAAGTACTTTGCTTATAAAATATTCATTTATACAATTAAAAATACCTCCTCTAGTACTATTTGCACATTCTAAAAGAGAAATCAAGGAGGAAATTATCACTCATTTTTCTCTGCTATGGTACAATCAAAGAACTGTTGTTATTACTTCCATTAGTGCATAGAGCAAACAATGATGGACTACGCATTCAATCTATAATATTGGCAATAGTTCTTTCTGAATTTTCACAACTGCAGTACTTTTGGTAGGCTCAAAGCTAAATTTTATTGCTATAGAACTAAAATCAGATAGCTATATTCATTAAAAATTGAACAAAACAGCATTAGATTCTCATAAAATCCATTTCATCATCTTTCATACCTCTCCTGATTTTATTCCATTAATTCTTAATGCCTTTAAGAAAATACATGAAATTTACAGTCTTCCGTTCCATGATGTGCAACTAAAAATCTTTGTTGCATAGAATGCAATATGCATGATTTACAGCAATATTAGATATTTTAATGCATGGAAATCTACATTTCTGGCTCGATAATTTTAGCCTTTTATTTTGAGACAATTATAATTCACAAACTTCCATTTTAACCATAAATCACAAGCTGCACATGCCAATATTCTTAAAATAATCTAAACGAACACAGCTGAACAACCTGCTGCTTCTGTGTCCAGGATACTTGACTAGAAAGATTAATGGTAAAAATTTGCAAATCTGTGACTTGCTACTCGTCAAAACCAGCAAGACTTCTAACATGTAATATATGACATCGCAATCATGGAAAACTGTCACCAAGATTGAAACAGGTAAGAATGAGCAAATAAAAAATAAAAGCAATGCTAATTTTTTATGTGAACAGTGTGGTCAAAATTAGAGATCTGTCTTCAGATCATACAGTTAATTAAATCAATTACCTTCAGCTTGTAGCCAGGCTTAAAGAACAAAGGAAGAGGAAGTCTGTGTCATATATGGGCAAGTGGATTCTACATGACAATTCTCTAGTTCATACCACTCCATCAGTAAACAGTAGCTCTCCATCAGTAGCTCCATCAGTAGCTTTTTACAAATAAAAAGATGCCACAACCTATCTTACTTGCTAAAGTTAAGACTTTTGTTTCTTTATGTAAAATATCAAGAGATTTCTGAGACTGTTGTAGAGGTAGAGGAGAAAATGTCAGCATCAATGAAGAAACTGGCACATGAAGATTAGTAGTTTTTCCAACAATGGAAAATTTACATGCAGTAGTATATAAATAGTGGAGGGAAGTACATTGAAGAAGATAACAATTGTGAAATTCAACGAATCTGAGAATACAAACTCTTTATTTGACTTATTTCACAGATAGATTTCCCAAAGCTGCAAAAATCCTTGCTTTATAAAACAGAATGCACATTATCTTAATAGTTTTTCTACTGAACGGCCATTATGCAATGCCCATCTCATACAAAGAAAAATAGACATACTTGTATAATAAACATTCACAGATATCAAAAGCACATAACAGAGAGCATGAGAGAGACTGCCCAAATCACAAACCCAATAATGACTTTTAGTTAGTACTCTGAAGGTACCAAAAAGGGAAAAGCTTTTGATTTACCAGTTTCAAAAAAGATAAATTGTAACAGTACAAGAACTGAAAACAACACAGCTTATAAGATGTGTAAGTACCACTGTCATCATGTACATTTAAAAAATGGTGGTGAAAGGCCAATTGTGAATTGCCACCTAACTTTCAACACCTATTAATACCTATATATTAATGTGGTCTGGCATGAATCCAAACATAAACTTATAAAAAAAATTCTGGAACAATGTGGGCTATTATATTGAAATGAAAAGCTGACAGGTTGAAACAGCTATGGGAGGTATTTAAGAATTAAATCCATTTAACACTATATGAACCAATCCAAAATCTCATTTAGCTATACTATACTGCTGTGCAGCCATCATCAATACATGATCACTAAATATTATGGAATAGAATTATGGTATAGGAATTATTTAAGAATTAAATCCACTTAACGCTATATGAAAAAATCCAAAAATCATTTATCTATACTATACTGCTGTGCAGCCATCATCAACACATGACCACTAAATATTAGTGCCACCAGATGTTCCTATAGATTTCCATACACCCACCCATTGGTTGCTAATGCATCCCTTTTTATAGAAGCTGCAGTAACATAAGTTTTAATTAATTCACACAATAAGCATACATACTTTAAGTATCAAAATGTCATACATTTGTTTTTTCCTGATTGTGTACAGCAATTCATAGCAATTTGATGCACATTAGTTCCGTTCAGTTGACAACGAATGGGAACACCTGGTCTTTGTTAGTAGTTAATAAGTACTGTCCCACATTTATCACGATTAACAAGACTTATTTTAAATAATAAACTCCAAATTAATTACACTTTTCATGTTACATTACATGAATTAAAGGCGTAAATTTTGAAACATAATGAAAGAGGAATAAAAAACAAAAAATAAAATGCAAGTGCATAAAAAGTAAAGGAACTGTTGATAAAATCTAAAGTTTGCTCATATATTCACAAAATCGATCTACAACAAATCATAATGGCTTAATTAAGTCCTTATGCTCACAGAATAAAGTTATTGTGTGTGAGCTTATAAAAAAATATGAAAGTAAATAAATATGCTACTATTAAATTTCAATTTTTAAGCAAGATGGCAGATATTTTTCCCCAATGCAGAAAATAGATACATAATTTTACAAATTTTAAGAACAAGACGTCTGCTTAATAAGGAATTTTCCAAAAGAAATGACATTAGCTACAGGAAATTTAATATGGTATTCTTTTATTAAAAGATTTAGAGATCATGTCCTCACAGACACAGTCGTTAGTATTGGTAAACATGCAGATAACTTGTGGATTTTTTTTAACAAATGCAAAATACTACATATGATTTTTTGTTTTCTTTCTTTTGGGGAGGGGGTACACTACTATACATCTATGGCTGAAATGTACTATAGGCAAAGGAACAAAAATACTTACCTTAATAAGGCCTGGACAATTTGGGCCAACCAGACGGGACTTATTTTGAGAGACTAACTTTTGCCGGACATATACCATATCTTTTATAGGTATGCCTTCTGTGATGCAAACTATTAAGGGAATTTCAGCTTCCATGGCTTCAGTAATTGCAGCAGCAGGAGCAGGCACATAAATCATTGTGGAATCAGGTTTGGTCTTTTCAACAGCCTAAAAAAATAAAAACAAATTACTAATCAGAAATCTTTTCCACTAAATAATTTACATTTTTTAACATTGAGACAGAGATGAAGTTAAATAACTTGTCCCATGACTCAATATTAAATTAATCTGTGTTTTGTAATACAGTACAAAGTCCGAGATCTAGACGTCCAATATCCGGAATGATCTAAAATTCGGACTTCAAAGCCACAAACATTTTTTTTAATGCTTTACACATGCATAATTGATTTTCCTTCCATAATAAAACATCCAGAGAGTATCGATTCTTAATTTCATTTAGGCACTGAATAGAATACCTCGCTATTGAAGAAACAACCATTTAAGCATAAATTTATAACATTAATAATTTGGCTCCGTAGGTGCATATCTGCTTGGCATACGTCACAAACCGAAACATACTACATAGAAACGTCGTTGATTTTACACCTACTAGGATTTTATATCTCTGACATCGATCCGGCGGATTGCATTTTATTATATTTTGCTTTCATTGCTGCATGTTTATCAATACCTGACAGCTTCAGTAATGACTCATGCAGCGATGTCTAAATATTTTTTTATATTAGTAATTGAATAACAAGAGTATGGCAACCTTATATGCTAATATTACGCTTGGTGATGATTACAATTTTAAGTTAAATGCGTTAAGAAATATTGACGAGGAAAAAAAATTAACAAAAATTTCTTTTCGTATGCTAAAAACAGATTTTGTTAATGAAACTCAAAGGCCAAAAAATTACGTTTAGTGCTACTTGAAGTAAGAATAACTGACATGTTATTCACATAGACTCAGAACTGGCGTTTTAGCTCGTATGGCTGCACCGGATAGCAGAATTTACAGAAGATTCTTGGAATTTTGAGAAGCACCAAGTGACAAAATTAAGGGATGACAAACTTTTTATAATTTAGGGAAAGCACTGGGATCCAAAGTTTAGGGTCGTCGAAAATTTAGAACCTAGGAAGGCGCTTTGTAGCAGAATTTAGCACATGCAGAGACTGCATCAGGCGGTATCTAGCTCCGGCCCTAGATAAGCCTAAGTATATGTGGAAGTTCATTTATTCAGAACTCAGATTAGCCTTAAGCATGTGCAAGAAATAGAAGTAGGTGTAATGAATAACTAAACTAATTCAATTCAGGCTTAATTCAGTACGCGATAGAAGCAAGACAAAATTTACCAGAACAACTTGTCTTTCGTCGCCAATCTTATGACACATAGCCAATAACGTACAGCGGATGCTATTACGCTAGGCTAAAATTATCTTTACTGATTCTAAGGAATTATAGTTAATGTAGCAGACTGTGCTGCTCCTTAATTTTATGATTTGATCCAGCTTATTATTTTTTGCACACTGTTATTATTATAGCAATTTTATAAAAATTAAAGCTTGAACTTTCGATTATGTGGAAAAGAATTTCTAAGTGAAATTGCTGGAAAAAAATGGATAAAGGCATATCCACCTCAACATTATGCGAGGAGTATGGTATTGGAAAATCAACACTTTTCTTTCTTTTCCAACCTTTTTCTTTGTTCTTATGTCATATACATGACATAAAAAGAAAGAAAAAGGAACTTTTTGAATTTTTTGTGGCTTCCGACACCTCACTCGCAATAAATAACGGAAAAATTGTTTGTTATGCTAAAAGTGATGATCATGACAAAGCGATGATTGAATGGATCAGGCAGCATCGCAGCGAGGGTGTGCCTTTGACGGGTCTAATGCAAATTGCTCAAGCCAAAATATTTCATGAAGATGGCTTAAGCCAAAACATTTCATGAAGAAATGAACTTAAAAACTGAATGCACATATTCGACAGGTTGGTTAACCAAGTTTAAAAATCGCCATGCTATAAGGCAATTAAAAATTTTGCATGAAAAAGCGTCAGCTCATACTGAAGCTGCTGAACTATTTGCAGATGAATTCATTGAACTCCTTACTAGTGAAAAATTATCTCCAGAATAGATTTACAACGCTGATGAAACTGGTCTTTTCTGGCAATATCTACTGCGAAATACCTTGGCAACCTCTACAGAAAAAGCTCCAACTGGTGTCAAAGATTCCAAAGCGAGACTAACAATTTTAGTGTGCGCAAATGCTGCAGTAACTCACAAGTGCAAAGCTTTCGTAATCAGAAAACATAAGTAACGATTTTCTCCGTTATATATTGCACAAATAAAAGAGCATGGATGACACAAGTGTTAATAAATGCTTGGTTTGAAAATCATTTTATACCCGAGGCTCGGCAACATTTGAATTCGGTTGGTTTACCTGATGACTCAAAAGTAGTCCCGCTTGTAGACAACTGTTCGGTTCATACTTCACTTAAAAGTTTCAGTGAAAGATAATGTATCCGTATTATTCTTTCCTCCAAATCGTACGTCCGTCATTCAGTCTATGGATAGCGGAATAGTGCGCGCGCTGAAATGCAAGTATAAAGTAACATATTTAAAATGTTAAATTTCTTGAACAATGACAAGACTATTCAAGAATTTTTGAAATATTTTAGCATAAAATCTGCTGTGTGGAGCATCGCAAGATCGTGGGAGGATGTGTTTCCAGATACTTTAAAAAATGCTTGAGATAATTTATGGCCACCTACCATATTTCACGGTGAGGATGATGATGATGATGATTTGAAGCCGCAAATTTGAAGGTTTTCAGATATCGCAACCATAGGTGAAATTTTCCAGTTAATGGACTTTGTAAAGAAATGTGCAGATGCGGTAATAAATGAAGATAATGTAACAGATAATTTTTCATTGCAAAGACGATACCCCAATCATCCATCAATTAGCAGAGGGCGAAATCTGTAGTAGTTCTAGATCCAGAAAATACCGCTACTGATAAGTGAAGAAAGTGACAGAGAGGTTACTGAAAACGAAAAAATTTCGCTTAGCAAGTTAGTCGGAATTCTTGACACAGCAATTACATGACTTGAACAGTGGAACTTTGTAACTGAACAAGAAATTACGTCTGTTTATAGAATTAAAGAGAAAGTATTAGTACATAAAACGAAGCAACTCAAACAACTTATATTGAAAGAAATGTTTAATAAAGTAAACAAATAAATGTTAAGCTTTTTTTCTAAATTTTGATACCCTTTAGATTATAAACGCTCTTTATTCCATAAATTACGATTTCATATTTTTAATTGCATAATTTCTGCATATCATCTTACTAGATTTAAATCGATGATCTAATATCCGGAAAAATCCCATATCCGAAATCGCCTAAGTCCCGACGAGTCCAGATCTCGGACTTTGCACTGTATCTAATTTCCTGCCATGTAAATCAAGAAACTGCACATCTGAGAAATCAAGCTGCATTAAATGCAAAAAAACAGACAAAAAGGATCACTAGAACAATTAATCAAAATACGGATTACAAATTTTGAGTTGGGCCTTTTTGGATGACAATTAACTGGATCAAGGTATCAGATCACATAAGGTGCCCTTTACACTTCCTTGCATGTGAGGAAGAAAACAGAATACAGAACAATTAGAACCAGATTTCAGAGATACTGTTATTGAAGAGAACAAGTAACTATTGTCCGAAACTGTCATGAGCAAGATATATGGCTGGGATAACAAGCATGTTAAAATATAAAAAGCTCTGCGCTGTCTGCATTATAGTGAACACAAATTTTAAGACAAATGTCTCAGCTGTGACTTTTATCTAGCTACAGAGTACAAAATGGAAAAGTTAAAGCTTTATTCATAAATAATATATTCCTAGAGGTATAATGAAAATCAAAATGAGTAACAATTTCATAGATAAACAACTCTACAGGACACCTTTTCTAGAAATTATTTGTCAATTCTTACTCCACGAAAATTAATATATTTCCAGTATAAAAAACTAAAAATAATAATTTATGTATTCAGAAATACACATTTGTTAGAAAATCCATATATTAATTAACAAATTATAAGGTAAAAGTTTACAAATGGGTGCCCCTTGTTTTTTGGCGATTCTTTTTTGATGCCGAGATCGGCGCCAGGAAGGCACAATTTCAAGATGGCCGCTACACAAAACCAAAATAAGAAGTCAAAGAATTTCACAGACTCCGTGTCCATGTACACATTGACCTATTTTCAATTAAAAAACATCAGAGAATTTCACAAACTAGTCATTGCACATTGCCTCGACTTTGTCCATGTGCACCTCGATTTATTTTCACTTAAAAAAATCAAGAAGCTAAAACCAAGTTAAAACTCTCATGGTAACCAGAAATGGAGTTTCATCGCCAAAACTGAACAAAAGTTTTCGCCAATCGAAAGGGCACCCAATTCTACACTACAGCAAATTATAAAAGTATTCCATATCATATTTAACATTCACCTACTATTAAAAAGAGATGTTAGAACTATGTATTCAGACAGCTACTTACCTCCTTCACTGAATCAAAAACAGGTAGCCCAAGGTGTCTTGAACCTCCTTTGCCTGGAGAAACACCACCAACAAGTTTTGTACCATATTCAATGGCTTGTTTACAGTGAAATGTTCCCTAAAAAGAAATTACAATGTTATAGCAACAGAAAAAACATTTTAAGCTAATAATTTTTATATATAACTAAGAGCCAACAGCATACCATCTTATTAAACCAATATTGTCCAATGTCTCATTCTCTCTCAGGGGCTGACTTTTCTGAGTACGGGTACAGCAGTCCTGAGGTGCCGTAGCCCAACAAGGGTGAGCCCTTTTGGTGAGACGAGAATCACGATTTTCGAGAACTAGTGATAATTCCTCCTTAGATTTTTGTCTCTCCTTATCTCTGGTATTTTCATTTCTTCTGACCTTGTGGTTTTCTTTTTCGAAGGTTAGGGCTCAATATGAGAAGCTATTACATAACTTTGCTTCTAGTTTCTCACGAAGAGAAAACTGCATATGCGTTTGCCCCGCGTTGTGACCCATACAGCTGAAAAGGAAGGTCCTGGCAGTTGAAGGGTGAGGTACTGTCCCCAATACACTACTCTGACCTCTGCTTCAGATTGAAACGGAAGGCACTTAGCTGTCCTCACTAATCTCAATTGGCTGGTTACTTGCTTGGGGATAAGCTTTCAGGAAAGTTGACTGGGGGGGGGGGCTTCAGATTGGATATAAACCTGGTTAAGCCTGATGCTGGATTCAACGCCACCTTGTTGGACATCACGATGGGTGGGGCTGCCTGGTCCGAATCTTTCATTTCTTTCAAACATTGTCTCAAACACTCAAACAAATGCTGAAATTCGTCCACCCCGTTTTCTTGTAATAAACAATTCTAAAGGCGACCTGAAGAAACTTCTGTTATACATGTTGACTTAACAAACATAGATATTAGATTATTTATTATTACGATTAAATCAGATAACTTATACATGACGGAGACACTGACGCTACATCGACGACGGCAGGTGTCGAGTCAGGCTGCACAAATACCGTGCACTTGCCTGGGCCACAGTAAGGCCAGAGGTACTGCTATCTATCGGTCAGCACAGCAATGAATATCCTACATGCCCTTTCACATATAAACAAGACCAGTGCATGTTACAATAATTATTTTAAGTCACTACTTACTTAACAGTTAAATTAAGAAAACATTTGGCATTAAATCACTACTCATCAGTTGAACCTAAAAAACGTAAATCTTTAAAATTACTATTTACTGATATTTTAGAGTTCTAAACAGTTCCATAATTAACAGCTCATTAGATTCCATAATTAGTCCATAAAGTATAGTTTTAGGGCATAAGTTCTTCCTAATTGGCTCTGTATCAAAGAGGTTTTATTTTATTTCTACTTGATCATCTTAACAGTGGCTCAGTTGACACATTTCCTGGAATCTGAAAATGTTTAGTAGAATCACTTTCCTGTTCCTTAGGAGGATTCTGCTTATCATCATCTACAAGAGCAGGTTGATCCTGTGCTGATTGACCAAGTCCAAAGAAATCTTCTGCTGTTCTGTTCCACTCTGCAGTTTTACACATAGAGTTGTCTTTACGAATGTGATATCAGTTTCTCCTATACACAGTTCCATCATTTTCTTTTATGACGTACGATCTTGGTTGAGGATCTGTCTTCATGATTATACCCTGTTTCCAAGGCGCTTTAGGTTTCCTTTTTTACCACACTTTATCATTTTCATGAAGTTTTGGAAGCTGGGTTGCATGCTTATTGGCATATTTCTTTTGCGTCATCTGCCTTCTTTCTAAAGCTTTGCTTGCACCTTTTATTTGAAATTTTGGTTGCAATGCTTGAGGATGTGAAGGCAGGAAAGATCTCAGTCTTCTTCCCATTAATAATTCAGCCGGGCATGGCAAATCTTTTTGCAGGTTGAATTCTATAATCCAACAAAACAATATACAAGTGTCAGGACTGAGTGTTCTGTGCATGTGTTTAGCGAACATTGTGAGGTACTTACTAGGGTCCTTATCCTCAAGTCCTGAACTGGAACAGGGAGCTGAAAAATACGCTTTGTTCTGGTGTAGATACTGTGCTGGAGAATAAGTGCATTTGAAAGGGTTTTAAAATCCTCTTTTTAATAAATCACTATTATTTACACACTTCCCAACTCGGGAGGGATACAGAAAGTAAAAGACCACACTTGGGCCTAACTTAACAAATCAAATAAATTTAAATAAATGTCTAAACCTAAATAGAAATTTAATTAAACTTTGCTCGCAGAGCAAATCGCGGAGTTTGGCCTCTAACTAAATGGTGCGTAGCAAGAAATACTAATACTAGCGCACTTCAATTTATTTCAATATGCAATCACGTAGTAAGCACTATGGCTTATAATTTTAACTGCTAGCTGGTCAGGCGAACGTCGAACAGAATGACCGTGATCCGAGACTAAAAGCTCTCTCACTGAGAAGTTTCTACCTCTGGTTGAATAGTACTTGCTGTACTTCAAATTAGCATAAGCTGAAAACGCGCGCTTCTTCTGACGGGAAGTTGAAACAGAGAAGAGATAGAAAGATTTAAATTAAAATAAAACTTAGTTAGTTTAACTAAAACTTACACAAGTCTTTTTCTTCTTCCGCAGCTTTGTTCAGACTTCTTGAGAGTTTGAACAGATCTGAACAGATCTTTCAACTAGCCCATTTGCTCTAGGAAAATGTGGTGATGTGACGTTATGCTTAACACCCCATTCTTTAAGAATTTATTGCAATGCTTCTGAGTTGTATGGTGGTCCACCATCAGTGATGAGCTCCTCTGGTATTCCATATGTTCCAAAAATGGACTTCATAACTGTGATTACAGTTTGAGCTGTTATACTTTTAAGTGGTTTCAGCTCTACATATTTTGAAAAGTAGTCTACCATTAACAGATACTGTTGTCCTTTCAGGTAAAAGAAATCACTGCCAACTTTTTGCCAGTCTCTCTGGTAAATCACAGTCTAAAAGAACTTCTTTCTGATTAGCCCGTTGATGTTTCAGACATATCTCACATTTGGAAACATACTCTTCCACGTCTTTGCTGATATTAGTCCAGTAAAAGTATTCTCTAGCTTTAACTTTACTAGAAACTATACCTTTGTGAGACACATGCAGTTTTTTCATAATTTCTTTCCTAAGAGATGCTAGCACAACTAGTCGTTGTCCTCAACAAATTATTCCATCCTTTCTCGCAGAAAGCTCTTCTTTGCAATGCCAGTAAGGTTGTGCTGCTGGCCTTGTTTTGCTTCTTTCTGGCCATCCATTTTTTATGTGAAATAACACAGCTTGCAAGTTAGGGTTCTTTTCTGTCATTTTTTAGATTTCCTGCCACTTCGTTGGAGAGGCTTGTGTTAATACTTATATTTACAGTAGGTTCTTGGCTAAAATTGTCATCAAAGATATCAACGGTCGATTGTACTCTGGACAGGGCATCGGATATCAGCAATTCTTTTCCTGGGACATATTCCAATTTCATATCATATCTGTTCAGTTTGAGGAGCATGCGCTGAAGACGAGGTGAGATAGTATCATAAGGTTTCATACTAAGGCCTAGTAATGGTTTGTCATCAGTCTGCACTGTTACATGTCTTCCATACGTGTAGTAATTGAAATGCTCTAAACCATATACAACTCTAAGAGTTCTTTTTCAATCTGGGCATACCTTTGCTGCGTTTCTGACAATGATGCTGATTCAAAAGCCACAGGTTGATTATTTTGTAGGAGAACCGCTCCAATTCCATATTTACTGGCGTCTACTGACACAATTTGCTTTCATCAAATTACTGTAAACATGGGCTTGCACAATCATTTGTTCTCATAGTCCCTTTGGATGTTTTTATCCCATACCCATTCGCTGTCTTTTCTCAAAAGTTGCCTTAATGAGTTAGACTTGACAACTGAGGTGTAAATTTCGCTAAATATGTCACCAGTCCTAGAAATCGCTGCAAGTCTTCTCGGCCTTTTGGTTCTGCAAACTTTTCAATCGCTTGGATCTTCTTCGGATCAGGCGCGATGCCTTTATCAGACAGTACATGTCCTAAATAAGTCACAGAGGTTTGAGCTAGCTGTGTCTTCTCGCTGCTAAATTTTAAATTAGCACTTCTGGTTATCGTAAGTGTCTTGCCCAACAGCTTGCAATGTTCTTCAACAGACAATGATCCTAGAGCTAAATCATCAAAATACGAATTTATCTCATTCTCATTGCTAAAAGTCTCCTCCATGGCCCTTTGAAATTCCTCAGGTGCATTGTTTAGACCAAAAGGAAGAACGAAAAATCTAAATCTTCCCCAGCGCGTTGTAAATGTTGTCAAATATGATGACTCCTCATCAAGCGGTAGTTGCCAAAATCCATTCTTGGCATGAAATAATGTTAAATATTTTATATTCTTGGAGTTTTGTCATAAGGGCTTCTGCTGTGGGAATTGGATAGTGAGGTCTTTGAATAGCCTCATTGAGCTGCCTTGGATCTAGGCAAATTCTCAATTTATTTTGTGTATTTACCACAACCATGTTACTCACCCATTCTGTTTAGCTCCCGCTTTACCTTTTCGTGCAAAGCAAGTGGCGCTTTACGTGGTGCTGCAACATGAGGCGTATAATTTTCTTTTATTTTTATCTTTACTGTGCGATTTTGTTTCCCCACACCAGTAAACACATCTGCAAATTCCTGTATCACTTGCTCTGGTGTCTCTTCATTTTGTTTATTTTCTTGCTTGATTTGATACACCCTTTCAATCAGACCCAAGCCCTGGCAAGCCTGAAGGCCCAAAATAGGAGATGAATCCAGAGTGGTTACCAGAAATTTGACAGTTTTTGTCACTTTTTTAGCTTTACATGCAAGGTAGCACTCACCTAGTACTGGTACTTGGTTGTCACTATAATCCAGTACTGGTTGTTTATTTTTCTTAATTGTTGGTTGCTCACTCCACTTTAACAGTTCAATCTTAGGTATAATGTTAACTTGAGCTCCAGTGTCTAATTTGAAGTTCACTTCGTTGTTATTTACAGTGATCTTTTGGTACCAGACTGATGCTTTATTTGAATCCACCACGTCAACAATCTTTACTTCTAGGTAAATAAACCTCGAGTTTCTATCTTCCCTACGTTCAACAGCGTTCACTCTCTGTTTCGGTTTGGCGCGACACATTTTCGCCCAGTGATTTTTTCCACCGCACTTTCGGCAGACCGTTCCAAACGGGGCGTACTTCTTTGGCTCGTGTTTTTTCCCACATCGCTTGCACTCTTTCACTGGCGTAATCTGGAAGGGATTAGCGCGATGTTTGTTTTTTCTCAGAGTATCTACGGAGATCTTGTTCTCGCTCATTTCTGACTTGCGCTTTGCTATGTTCGGCCGCCTTGCACTCACTGGTGATATTCTGCAGCGTCTTTTTCCCTCTATTTGTCTCTCGTGTTAGCCGTTCTTGCAACGCTTTAACTGAGAGGCCTTGTACTATTTTATCATGGAGCATTCTATCTTGCGCTTGCCCATAGTTGCAATGTATTATTGTGCAATGTAGCCTCGAGTAAAAGTCCGTGAATTTCTCTCATTTCTCTTGCTTTATTTCCAGAAACTTGAATGATGCATAAATCTCATTCTGATAATCCGCAAAATATTTGTTGAATTCCTGTAGCACTTGCTCTTAGGACACTTTGCTGCTGCCCGCTTCTGGCTTCAAATCAAACGATCAATACTGTTTAATTCATCACCGCAAACTTGTCAAAAAAGCGCAGTTTTTGTGCTTTCGAACTCTCGGCTGTGTCTTAGAGCCTCAATATAGTCTTTAAAGTCTTCCTTCCTGTGTCTCCAAGCCTCAGAAGGGTTCGATCCAGCGTCAAACGGTGACAACGTGGGCAGGTTATGCGCCATTTTACTTCTAACGTTTTCAGATGCAAGTAATCCTTAAAATATTAATTTATGCATTAAATTCGTGAGCATGGTTAATTCCGACACCATGGTATACATATTGACTTAACAAACATAGATATTAGATTATTTATTATTATGATTAAATCAGATATCTTATATATGACGGAAACATTGACGCTACATCTTCGGCGGCAGGTGTCGAGTGAGGCTGCACAAATACCGTGCACTTGCCTGGCCACAGTAAGGCTAGAGGTACTGCCATCTGTCGGTCAGCACAGCAATCAATATCCTACAACTTTCTCCTTTCCTAATAGAAAAATATATCAAGTCCTCTGTTGTAGAACAAAAAAATAATAATAAATAAATAAATCAAATGGCTGCGATCTGCACACCCAATCTGTTAACTCAGTAAGGATTTTTTTAATTTTGTAATAGTTGCATTTAATTTTGAAACCCTTTCCTTTAAATTCTTGTCTTTTACCTTCAACTCCCTGCCAAAATAAGATTTCAGTATCACGTTTTATTTAAGTTATTTGAGTGATGTAGAATCAGTATTTAATGGGAAGTTCAGTTACTTTCGTAGAAGAGCTCAAAAGTTCTCAATAGAGCCTGATCTGCCTTCAGGCCATGTCGTTGCTTTAAGCCTATCTTGCTATGTTTGGCTTGGCCGTAGACTTACATGATTGTTAGTATTTGCCACTGAGGCCAAAGCCAGTATTCGAGCTTTCCGCCCCAAGAAAAAGCGCAGTATCCGTATCAAAAGCCTGCTACGACAGCGAAACCCGGTAGCAAAACTACAGGCAACAAAAGAAAAGAATTTAGGAATCACTAAAAAGGGTAACAAGAGAAACAAGAGAGTAAGAAACAAGGTAATTTGGCAATTTAAACTAATTAGCGTGTCCGAGGAGAGGGTCCGGTCACCCCACTGAAGCAAAATCCCTCAGTAGTTAAACTGTATATGGTTATGCAAAATTTGGCTTTATCTGAAATTCAGATATTATTGAATAACATTTGAACAACCCCATTATTGGATACCGGGGTGCAATGCAGTTTCTTGTCAAAAGAATTTTTCAGGAAACATTTCAGGAGGCACGAACTTTTAAAATTTTCAGAGCAGAAACTAATCGTCTCCCAAAGGAAGAAATGCAAATGTCTCGGGAAAGTGGGCTTACACGTCCAAATTACAAATTAGCATCAAAAAGTTACTTTTCTTGTCGTAAGAGATTTATTAGCATCAGTAATTCTGGGGGTCGACTCTACTTTACAGGTGCAAATGGACACTAGGTCTTAAAACCTAAAAGAGAAGTAAATGGCCTGCTGGAAGAGGAAAAGAAATTTTTATAAATTATTTCATTCCTGGCTTCTGCCAGCTTATTACGCATGCTATTGACATCGGAAATGCCGCCACAGCGAAAAGTAAACCTTATAGATATGATCAAGCTAAAGAAAAAATTATTGGATAGCACATAAATGACATACTTGACCAAAAAGTTATTATCCCGACAAGTAGTCCTTATGCAAGTCCGGTAGTCTTATGCCGCAATAAAAACAACCTTCCACATTCAAATCCAAAATCGCGACAATTTGCCGATGGCTACCGAAAATTAAATATCTAAATAGCCAGTGTATCCCTGCCAATTATAGATGAAATTATTCAAAATATTAAAATCTACAAATTACGTGACGACTCTTGACCTCACGTCAGGTAATTTCCAGATTGCAGACTTTTTGGTGCAACAAACATTTCAAGTGTACTTCGGAAGCG
>KK114431.1:243907-288934 GCA_000611955.2 Stegodyphus mimosarum
TACACTGGTGTCCAAAAGTTAAGCATAAATTGTACAATGCGAAAAACATGGAGTAAATATTCGTAAAATTATTCCAAATTTCTTGCGGATATTAATTGGGTGAAGAAGAAACTTCAGGTTTATGCAAAACTTTTCAGTCGTTACGTCCTGCGCGAAACACCTGCGCATGTCGGAATGCAGAGAAACCGATTCACGCAGCATAGGCAGTTCAGACAAGTTTCGGGCAACTGCTGTGCGAAAGAACATTGTTAACCATCAAACAAGGTGAGTGATGGCACAAAGACGTCAATTGGAGATGTTTGCGAAAGGAAGAATCGTTGGAATGTTGGAATCCAGACGATCACAAACCGCAGTGTCTCGAATTCTGAATGTGAACCAGTCTGTGATCTCAAGACCGTGGCAGAGGTTTCAAAGAACGGGAGATGTTACCCGACGACCAGTATCAGGTCGACCAAGAGTCACAACCCCTCGCCAAGACCGATATCTGGTAATAAGTGCGCGACGTCAGAGGGACAGTACTGCCAGAGCACTGGGTTCGGCGCTCACAGTCGCCACAGGAATACGAATTTCGAGACAAACTGTTTACAGGAGACTCAGTCATGCTGGTCTGTATGCCAGAAGACTAGCAGTTTTCATTCCCCTCACGTCTGCGCAGAAACGCGCTCGTTTGAACTGGAGTTTGAAACATCAACATTGGAGTGTGGGAGAGTGGGCCAATGTGATGTTCAGTGACGAGTCCCGGTTTAGTCTGAGTACTGATTCTGATATGGAGAGAACGTGGAGCACTTTTTGAACCAAGAAACATATCGGAAAGACATCGTTTTCCATCAAGGGGAGTAATGGTATGGGCAGGCATCATGATGGACGGCCGCACAGACCTCCATTTCTTTGACACGGGGTCTGTGACTGGTCAAAGATACAGAGACGAAGTTCTTGAGCCTTATGTTCGCTTGTTTCGAGGTGCTGTCGGTCCTGACTTCATATTCATGGATGATAATGTGCCATGTCACCGAGTGGTGCTGGTTGATGACTTCCTTGAAACGGAAAACATCCGGCATATGTCGTGGCCTGCGAACTCCCGATTTAAATCCTATCGAGCATGTATGGGATATGTTCGGGAGACACATTGCAGCCCTATCGCACCCATCAAGCTCTGTTACAGAACTGAAGAGAACTCATCGAGAAGCTTAGAACCGTTTGACCCCACAACTCATTCATCATCTCATAGCAAGTATGGTAAATCGCTGTGCAGCGTACCTGGCTGTCAGAGGTGACCACACGCCTTATTAAAGTGCAGCATCAGTAATTTACTTAATGTTTCTTTCATTTTTTCTTTAAAGTGTGAACCCTTGCAAATTCTCAGTTTTCTTTCAAACTGCTACTTTGGATAATAAAATTAATTATTATCGTTCTTTTGATTTGCTTCCTTGTTTTATAACCATTTTACACTCGCATATCACGTTTCCCGCCATTCTGATTTACAATTCCTTCTTTATTCACATAATTATCAATTATGCTTAACTTTTGGACACCAGTGTATGTTACCCTCATTCGGCCAATTTTACTTTATGGCATCCCAATTTGGGCCACAGTTTATAAAACTTATAGAAAGAAACTCAGATATTTCAAAATAAAATTCTCAGAGATATTATTCAAGCACCATGGTACATTAGAAATATACAAATTCATCGTGAACTCAAGATTCGACCTATCCCAGACCAGATTATTAGTACCAGCCATAATTTTTATCAAAAAATTGAAAAATCAAAATACAAGCATATTAGGGATCTCATCAATTATGATCCAACTTTGGAAATTGCTGCAAAGCGTCCAAGAAGCATTTTTCACAATGTGAAGTGGCGACTTATATAGTGTACATATTTGTATATAATCTGATTTCACTTTGGGACTTTGGCTTTGTTTTTCAAAACAAGAAGTTTTTGCAAAGCTCAAATGTGACTGTGTTTTGTGTTTAATGTAACAGTGTTCTTATCATAGAGACTTTGTAAGATCCCACAGATAGGACTTTGGATATGACAAAGCTCAATGAACAATATTTATCATGTTTACTTTATGATCATCACTTCGCTACTGTGAAATCGATAATTTACAAAGTATTCATAATAATTTTCATCATTTATTTGAAACGTAACAGTGTATAATGATACATGAACTATTCACCAATGTTAAGCTGAACTTTGTTTACTTGGAGCTTGAACTATGTACATTTTGCTGCCTGAAATTCGTCATTTACAACTGATTTTTCCAATTGTGTACTTAATTGTACTATTACTCTCATTTATTTCTTTAACTATTTTCAAATTTTTTCTTGTATTCCACATTTTTCCTTAAAATCCAAATTATATCTTAAATTTTTCTCTTTCTCACATTATATTTTCACACATAATATTTTCATTTTTTAATCTTTCACTGCTGTGGTACTATTTTTTGCCATCAGCTCAGCGGCACTAGATGCTTGTTGATTTTGGAGGCTCATCTTTTATCTTTATTTACAAATGCTGTACTTTAGTACTGATCCTAGCTTCGCCGTTTGGCGTGGAGGTTACTTCTTTATAATTTATCTTACCAAGCCCAAGGGCAATTTCCAAGATAGGCAGTGAAAGTCAAAGTTTTGACTATAGGCTGCCAGACTCATGCCAACTGAACTGAACACATGGGTTTTTTTTGTTTTGTTTATTTTTACTGTGTTTTTATATATATCTGTATTGTATTTGTATTTCTTATATAATTATTAATAAACTGTATTCTGATAGTATTTATGTATAGTTAAGATGGGTTCATTCACACACAATAGGACGATACAGACAAAATTTTACTGTCCATGATTGTTCTCCTGGCCTGCGACGTTGGTCACCCCTTTTCTGTCGATGTCTTCTGTTTCCCGACCAGGTTTCATGTGCAGATAGTTCTACGTGACGCGCCTTTGCGGCAATATTTGAATGAGCCAGAAAAACCGCACGTTGTGTGGTAGTCTGGAGATATTTCGATTAGTCAGTCAAATGTGTTTTCTCCCTCGTTCTGACGCATTCCCGGCTGTCCCGTTGACCATATCCGGAGGAGTGGGGACGACTTGCAGGAACCTAACCAATAGTTGTTTATTGCAGAGCGTATAATATTCAACAAAAAGGCTCGTTATAGCGCCTCATTTCCCAAATTAGAATTTTTACATATTTTTATTTTTGAAACTGAGATTGATTTTTAAAAATATAGCATATTTATCAAGCACAATTAACGTCCAAATAATTATAAAGCTGTTGCATACTTCCAGGCCTGGATATTTTTTAAGCTTTTACTATGCTATAAGGAAATTTGTAACTACTATTTCTAGAAAATAGTATTTAAAATCTGAACTAATAGAAAATTTCAAACAAACAATTTCCTCTTAAATTTTTATGTTTTTATTTGTGTAAATAAGTAAAAAATACTAAAATACCTAAAAATGAATTTTTGAAAGTTTTTGTTTAAAATTCTAAATTGTGCTGGTTTTTTAAAATTGTAGGTGAATATTATAGCATAATTTCTATAAAAGAGTTTTATTTCAATTATATTCCATAATACATCATAGCGATTTTAACACCTTAATAATTTTTATACTAATGTTTTATTCTAATGTTAAAATAGTATTTAACTGTAATAATTAAATGTGCTAATATTTTATAGTGATTATTTTTTAAATTTATTTCTAGTTCTACATAAGATTTTTTTATTTACTGTGAATTTAATTTATTAGCCCAGAAAGGCTAATAGTTCCGAAACGGCATTTTGCGCTGTTGCCCTATAAATGTCCGTTTCGCTTTGAAAATTGTTGCCACCAAATATTATCTCCCTGTATTATATTTAAAGAAATTAAATAATGAAGAATAGCGATTTTAACACCTTAATCATTTTTATACTTTTATTCTAATGTTAAAATAGTATTTAACTGTAATAATTAAATGTGCTAATAATTTATAGTGATTATTTTTTACATTTATTTCTAGTTCTACATAAGATTTCTTTATTTCTTGTGAATTTAATTTATTAGCCCAGAAAGGCTAATAGTTTCGAAACGGCATTTTGCGCTGTTGCCCTATAAATGTCCGTTTCGCTTTGAAAATTGTTGCCACCAAATATTATCTCCCTGTATTATATTTAAAGAAATTAAATAATGAAGAATCTTCATGAATACATGTATGTTTCTCGCACTGTTAAAAAACGACGGTATCTGGAGACACAAAATTTTAAATGACGCAATCCTCCACCCAAACATAGACACATGGACGGCCGAATTTCGAATTTGCTTTTATTTCGAAATTACCAATTAATCCATTTCATATTTTGTAAAACTTTAACGAATTTTCGATTAACAAACTCAACGAGTTCAAAGCGAGCAATGGCAACACTATACGGAAAATAACATTTTTATCTCCAGCGCGAAAATTCTAGAGATATGTTGTTTTCAAATATTTTGTAATATTGCTATTGAATTGAATTTTATGTGGTTCACATGAGAAGAACATGATATTCAATAAAAAAAGGTAACACAAAAAACTTCAAAAAAAGACTCTTTGGGCGTAATGTAAAATCTGAGTGCTTCCAGACTTTACTTCATTTTACTTTTTTCATTGCACTCAGATAAGTTTACGCTCCGAATTTTATGAATTATTAAAATAAATAATCATTTTGTGATCATCTTGTAATGTTAATAATTAATGTTCATATAATCAAATAAATGATCATCTTGTAATGTTATAATAATTTTAGAATCCACTGCCTGAAATTACTCATAAAATTTTAAAAAATATTATCAGATATTTTACCTTACTTGTTTCAAAGCATCATGTACTATCAATCATGTTTAATTTTACTTTACTCGTACGCAAAAGTAAGTTAATATATTTTGTGTATATATAGTTATATAGTTTGTTAATATATAGTTTTTACCGTTTTACCGAAGTAAACATGTTTATACAAGAATTATGCATAAAAATAATGCGCAAAATGCAGTAAA
The DNA here is from genome assembly GCA_000611955.2 of Stegodyphus mimosarum. Taxonomy (NCBI): domain Eukaryota; kingdom Metazoa; phylum Arthropoda; class Arachnida; order Araneae; family Eresidae; genus Stegodyphus; species Stegodyphus mimosarum. The sequence continues at coordinate 248,919 of KK114431.1, forward strand.
AAGTGCTTTAATGAGATATATTAAATCTTACTTGAAAAAACTGTGACTTTTATAATCACATCAATATATAATGTATCACATTTAATAATTAAAAACAGTTATGTGGCACAAACGCCATAGGTTTCAATGTTAAAGTAAACCAGATCGCCCCTACTCCATCTTGCGGACATGTGGGGAACGCACGCTCCGCCCACTGGGTTAGTCTACCTCTTATAAGGTCCATGCAGCTGCCCGTACAACATTTATCAAGCTGGGTGTAACTACACGCCGAAATGCGTCAGATGTGCGGAGGAACATCTTTCCTTTGAATGCCCGCACAAAAATAAAGAAAAACCACCAAGATGCGCGAACTGCAACAAAGAACACACCTCGAATTTTAGGGGGTGTGAAATGTTCCCCAAGGAGACCCCCAAAACATATTCGAGTAGGGTGGTCGAAAATAAAACTTTCGCGCAAGCCCTGTCAAAAGGACTATATTCCGACACCCTCAGCGAAGCCAAGAAGGTTTTTTCAGACTTAGCCGAGCTCGTGGCTATTATTAAAAGTTCCGGCTTTCTTTTGCAGAAACAGTTCAGACAAGTCCATGATACCGTTAACGAATCGCCACATTCCGGAAACCAGAATGGCCAGTAGACCTAACAACAAGTCTCCAATCCGAGTAGTTTTTTGGAATGCCTGCAGCGTTTGAGGGAAGCTCTTGGACCTGCAAAATTTTTTCACCACTTATGATATTGTGCGTTGCACTAATCGTGGAAACCTACGCTACGCCTTGTAAGAAAATCAATATTCAAAATAATACCACGTACAGGTGCGACAGATTGAGTCACCGTGGGGGGAGAGTCACAATCTATGTTCGCCGTTCCCTTCAATCCCGTCTAAAGTTGGAGGACCGTGAGAGCTCACACGAATTTATCACAGTCTCAGTGGCCTTACTCTATTTGGGCAGCATTGACTTTAGTGCGATTTATAATCCACCAACTGCAGTACTTACAGACGATGAACTAGTTAAAATGTGTCCAGAAAAAAGGAAATTTATACTTGCGGGCGACTTAAACGCCAAGCACAGAGTGGAGATGCAAGCAAACTAATAGAAATGGGAAAGTTTTATATACCTCTTTAAATAATTATCCGGTTGCCCTGGAAGCCCCCGCAGAATATACCTACAGACCAGCAAACCCGCAAAGAGCTGACTTACTTAATCTTCTCCTAACAAACATCTCGCTACCAATGACTATGGAAGTGCTTCACGAGCTCACTTCAGATCACCTACCTGTGCTCGTTACGCTTGGTGTCTCGCAGATAAAAGAAAGTAAAAAGATTAAAATTACAGACTGGGCCCTTTTCCATGACTATCTCCAAAATAACCCTCCAGTTATAGAAGGGCTTAAAAACAGGAATGATATTGATGTTGCAGTAGAAAATCTCACAGACACAGTCACAAACGCTATTGAAATATCTTCTAAATATTTTAATCAAGATAAATATTCGGGTAGACTACCGCTTAAAATTCGGCAACTTATTAAGGAACGAAATAGACTCAGAAAACGTTGGCATCTTCCCTGGTCCCCCTATGTCAAAGGAGACTTAAATAAGCTTAACAAAGAAATTAAAAAGGAAATAGCAAACTTTAGAAACGACACTTGGGAAGAAAAAATCCGAAGTCTGCATCCCGGAGCTGGATCGTTGTGGAAGTTCACAAAGATGCTTAAAAATAAACCCTGCACGAATCGGCCTATTTGCACCGACTCGCAAATTGCAGACAAAGTTCATATCATTGCAGACCATCTGGAACAGCAGTTCTCGCCGAACAGAACTCTTAGAGATTTAAACTTCGTATATGATATCTGTTATTATGTGAGAGACTGGTTGAACGCACCGACGGTACGGAAAAACCCGCAATATGCGTCGCCTCTGGAGATTAAAGAAATCATTAAAAAGTCAAAGACGAGGAAAGCCCCTGGGCACGACGCCATTAATAATAATGCCTTGAAAAAATTACCTACAAATTGTATTACAAAACTCACTGGAATTATAAATGCATGCCCAAGCAACAGTTACTTCCCGACCAAGTGGAAAAATGCAAAGATAATCCTTCTGCCTAAACCGGGCAAAGATGTAACTAAACCTGATGGGTACAGACCCGTCATCTTAAACAGAATTAGATCTTAAACAGAATTAGATTTGAATTCAGACCACATTCCGGTCGTTGTTACAATGGGTATTACAAAAATTGCTACAGAAGACACTAAGTAAATTACGGACTGGAAAAAATTTGCATGCAGTTTATCAAACTGTTATATGTCTCCTATGAGACTCAAAAGTACAAATGACATTGATGCAGCTTTAGATGCCGTAGCGTCCCTGCGAAAAATTATTCAGGATTACTTCCTAAGCATATTCGTGACAAAATAAAGAAACGTAATAGACTCCGAAAGCGCTGGAACCTCACATGGGACCCGCGTCTGAAGAAAGAAATCAATAAACTTAATAAAATGATTAAAAAGAATATTACTCAGCATAAAAGGGACCTATGGGAAGAAAAGATCCTAAAATTTAATGCTCCTGACAACTCTTTTTGGGCATTTACTCGGAAATTAAAGCAAAAACCTACTATTAATAGGCCCATCTACTCTGGAAATAAAATTGCCATATCAAATAAAGAAAAAGCTGAAATTTTAGCAGACCATCTTGAAAATCAATTCACGCTAAATTTAAATCCATGTGACCTGATATTATTAAAAGATTGAAAATACGAAAAGCGCCCGGACACGACCGTATTACCAATATGATCATGAAAAATTTCACTATTAATATCATTGCAAAGTATAATTAATGCTTGTTTAGAACATGCGTATTTTCCAAGCTGCTGAAAAAAGGCGAAAATCATCTTAATTCCCTAAGCTGCGAAGAATCAAACCAGACCAGAGGGCTACAGGCCAATTAGCCTGCTACCTGACCTAGGTAAACTATACGAAAGAATCATATTAAACCGGCTCAAGACCTATTATGATAAAATACCGATGAAGCAATTCGGCTTCAGAAAATGCCTGTCTACTGTTAAACAGTTAGACTGACTGAATTCGCCGGATACGCAATCCACAATAAACAATGTGTTGCCTTACTCATGCTAGACGTGGCGAAAGTTTTCGACCGCGTCTGGTATGAGACTTATTTACAAGTTAATTTATTTAAATTTTGATAGTCGAATGATAAAATTGATTCACTCCTTCATCACGGAGAGGAAATTTTACGTTGCACTCGAGAAAGACACCTTCAGTACCAGAGATATACGTGCATCTGTGCCCCAGGGCTCCATTTTAGGACCCATTATATATACTTTTTATGTATCCGACTTTCCGTGTATTGGTTTAAATAAAAGCTATTTTCTCGGCTGCTATGCCGATGACACGGCGCTTGCTATGAAATCAAGAAGAGCTGAAATAGCTGTCCGTAAACTACAAGATTTAATACCACAAATTGAAGATTGCTGTAAACTCTGAAGAACTGAAATAAATACTTCCAAATCACACTTATTACTTATTCGCCGCAAGTTTGCGCGAATTACATGCAAAGAAAAACTTCGCCTTTTTAACAAGGAAGTCCTTAGATTACAAAAGGCTACTTATCTTTGTGTAGTTCTCAATAGCGCTTTAAAGTGGAATGACCACGTTACTAAAGTCAAATAGAAAACTGTCGGTGTGATAAATAGTCTTATCCCGTTATTGGGAAAATACTCCACCTTGGACCTTTATATAAAGCGACATATTTATACGGCGGTCATACGACCCATCTTTACATATGCTTCGCCTACCTGGACAGCATATACAAATAAGGACCTTTACAAGCTTCAAGTCATTCAGAATAAAGTGCTGCGTTTAATTACAAGTGCGTATTTTTATGTCACGAACCAGACGTTGCACAGAGATTTGAAAATTGACAATATCGAGACTTATCTTAATAAAATGCATGAGAATTTCTTCAAGACAGCGGTAAACTGCCCGCACCTCACCTATTTTGATACTTTTAAATATATAATTTTAGAGGAAGACAAAGAACTTTGCCCTTATGCAGCCCACCTCAGCCGAAATCAATAATGTCTTGTATATAGATTTTTGTATATATTACTTTATATTTTCATTTTTATCTTAGTAATTATGTATTATGTTTTCTTATTTTGTATGTACGATTTGTAATTCACTTTCATGTATTACTTTAAACTATTATGTTTGTACCTAACTCTGAATAAATCCGTTTATTCGTTCTCGTGATGATTCACGACTCGCTCGAGTCTGTCAGTTGCACAAACAACACTCACGTCATAGGTCAGCTGCCTCTCCTTCGCAATTCTGGTTTTGGTCCTTGTGATGTCTTAGTCAGCCCCTCTCTACGTGATTCAGATCTCCTTTATGCACACATCCAGTTTTCTACTGTCGTGGTGCCGCAAGTGCGCGATATTACTGAGCCGGATAAGCTTCTTTCTAATGGAGGCATCTGGGCAATAAAGGTACCGAACGAACGTATGACGCTCAAGCGCGTCGAGAAAGGGATCGCTTCCAACGTCGGCGCAAAACTCGTGTTTTTTTGGGGGGGATCGCTGCATGAAATTCCCTGACTTTTCCAGATTTTGACTAAAATATTTAAATTCCCCGACTTTTTCCGGTTCTTCCGGTTTTCCAGATAGCGTGGCAACACTGTTATTAGTTTCATACACTCTCTTTCTAAAAGCCGGTTCTACTGTTTTATTTTGTCATAAATAAAATAATTTAAAATAACCTTTGTGCATTGGAAGCCATTTAAGCCTTTCTAATTTTCATCAAAAACATTTTTTGCTTTTAGTGGCCAGTGATTCTGTTCTTCAGACGTTAAAGATATCATAGAAATTGCCTCTTTTTCTATGTTAAAAAATTCATCATGAAATAGTGTAATATTTTCCAATAATTTTATAAATTAGGTTCATGAAATAGGATGCATTCAGTTGACTGCAGGGATTAGCTGGTGCTACTCAATTCTCACAAAATGGTGTTCCAAATTATTGTCATGAATATCGGTTTCATATCTACGCATTTCTTCTAAATAAAGGTACAGCCTCCACTACAATTACCACAATTACAACTGTAGACGATGTTTTGAAAAATTTGCTTGAAGACCTTGTGGCACTTTTGATGGAACATCCCAGATGAAAAATGAGAAAGGAAATTTTTAGTGATGAAAGTAAATAAGCCTTAAAGCCTTGTTTCATGAAAAAGAGATGAGAAAAAAGTTGTTTTCTTCATTAGATTTCAGGGTTCCCCTTAGTTTACTAACCAGTTATTTAATTTTGGTATCTTTTATCAATTCTCTATTTCCCCTCACACTTCCGCGCCAGGATGCAAATAAACGGAAGGAAGAGAGTATTGAAACAGTTGAAATGAATAGTTTAGGCACAGCATGTTTTCTCTAGTGTATCGCACGTTTGCTATTTTGTCCTCCAGCTATTAACTTAGTAGCAGCTATGCATTCTGGCTGTTTAGTTAGTCTATCACCAGGTTAGATTGCTGAGTCAACCTGTTAGGTTAAATTAAATTGTGAAATCTAGCAATACCTTTCGAATTTATTATTAAATTTGCCTTTAGTTCTCACCGCAAGCAGTCGGTGTTTTTGTGAGCATGAAATCCATGTCTTTCTGTTAGAGTTGTGATAAATAAAAGAGGATTCTTTACACCCTTTATCTGTGATGTTACTTTTCCCACCCCTGCAAGAAGTCGTCTGGCTGGACTCCGAAATCTAGGAGCATGTATCTCATAACAATGATAAAAAATTCAAACACATCTGGATAAAGACTTTTGTTGTTGCAATGGGCAATAAAAATGAATTAAAATCCATTTGATTTAATAAAATTTATTATGCAATTTAAGCTGGAAGTTACCCTGCTTAATATAATAATATTGCTAAGAACATTCCTCACAACTGCCATAAGCAATGGCATGTGTGAGAGAAGCTTCTCTAAATGGGAGTTAATCATAAATTATTTACGATCAAAAATGAGTATACTAAGAATGACTAACCTGGCTTTTTGGCGATTGAGTAAGAAATGATTGATGCAATCAATATTGATAATGCTATCACAGATTTTGCTATGAGGAAAATTAGGGAAAAAAATTAAATTACGTAAATGTGCTCTATTTTTATTTCTAATATGAGATAATTTATAATTATTTTATATTTGACGCATTACTTCTTTTCAATGAAAGATTAAATAAATTGTGTTCTATATATATATACTATATTAATTTGAAAGTTGATGCTACAAATGACTTTCCTTCAGCGGAAAAAAAATGCTTATTGTACTGCAACACTCAGTAGTTTTGGAATAATATTTCTTATAACTTTCCATTTACAATAAATTCTCTTAAAGTAATAACACTGTTCTTAGATAATTTACTAATATTAGAATCCAAAGCACGTTTTTGGAATTCAATTTCATTTTCTATTTTGCAAGAATTTTAAATTCTGAGGGGAAAATATCTTTTTGCAGCTTAATATTTTCCTTGCTTTTGAAAATTTTACCTTTATAATAATATATTTTGTATGGTGGGCAGGGCTGCAAATTTAGTATCTGCCCAGATGGCAAAAATCTATGCTATACCACTGACTTAAAAATTAATTAAAAAAATTCACACCTCCAAGCTGTTGAATGAATAAAAAAATTTCACTTTCTTAAATTCATATTCATGTATTTTCCTGGAAGATCTTGGTGCACAAGGAAAGTACTTTTACCATAATATTAAGGTGTCATTTTAATACCTAACAAAGGCAATGCACATTTTATAACTCAAATTAATTTCATGTGCATAGCTGTATTTTAATATCTTCTATAAATACATGAAGTATTTTAATATGTTCCACTTAAGTATACACAGTATTTTCTACTCAGGTTATTTTACTTGATTACTTTTTTCCTTTCTCCACTCAACAGGCTATTTAGGTATAAAATACTGGTTAGAAAATGTCAATACAAACTATGATAAAATTGTAAATGAAGGGGGAGGGGGACTAAGATCCTTTACAGATTCAATGACACAAATCATATCCATATAATCAATACTATATATTAAGTACGTCACAAATTGGCATAATATATTTGAAAACAGAAATGTGTACTTTGCATGTACAGTAAGACTCTGCTTAACTACTATGCTGTAGACAACATCAGCCTTTCCTGGAATGAGGTGACCAAGAAATATTTGGAAAGAGTATGAAGAATGTATGGGCAGAGTTAAGCATGGATGCAGACACAGCAGAGTCCATTGCCAATGACATTGTTAAGTTAGCTATTGAAGCAGGGTTAGATAATATACATGTGCAAGATATTGAACAATTATTGCAAGTTAAACTAGAGAAAGCCTTTCCAATGATAATCTTAAAAAAATTGGTAGAATAACAAGCAAACAAAGATGGCAAAATTATTGCTTTTGGAAGATGAGTAGCAAAAGAAATTTTCAACGGATTTTCTAAAATAATAAAAGCTCAGTCATTATAGTGGAAATTATGGATCAGTTTATACAAAATGATTTAAATTTAGAGAAGTTCAAAGGCAAAAGACGAAATTTTGGTGATATGATGTCTTGCTATATATAACTGCTTGTTGAATGAAACAGGTAGAGGCAAACAACACTACATGACTTCATTTTTTAAAAAAATGCCAAATGAAGTAGAACCTTCTTCATCACAAACATAATTTCTTTATTTGAACTTCTATTTATTTTCATGAATGTTTTATGAATAAAAATCGATATCAGCAATAAATAAGTCTACAGTTAATGTTATAAAAGAGTATTTAACAATAAACATTACAAAATAAATATAAAAAATTAATCAATTTTCTTCTCTTATCTGTTTCACTTACCCCCATTATTTATGGGTTATGATGATCTCATTTAATGCTGTTTTAGCACTAGAACTTATTGGAATGTATCCTCCGTGTTAAACATGGTCTTACTGTATGTTAATAATAGGCGGTAGGACTATCCTACTTCATAATATTCAGTTTGTTAGTTACTATGTACCAGTTGCGAATGTGCAGTTCAGTTTGAAAATAGCATTTAAGCTCAATGATTGTACAAAAAGCAACGTGCAGTTATCTGTTTTGGGGAGTGAATAAAATGACTTTGTGAATGACATTCATAAAGGAATGTTTCCTGCTTATGGAAAGAAGTGTTTGTCACATAAAGCCATGTATAAAGAGGGTTGAGGAATTTTCTGAAGGCTGCTTCAAAGTCTGCAATGAAAACCTAAGTGCGAGTATGTTTACATTGAGGAAAACTTAACAATTCAGAGGATGGAAGAACTGATTTGAGAACTGTACTCTACATTATAATAACAGTAGCAGTACCTGTTTTGTCCACTAAAAGAACAGCTTGGAGGCAAATGCTTGTTCATACTAATGATTTTCAAGATGTTACTGAGACAGCGAACAAAAGAATCTTATACAGCTCTGATAAAATGATGGGGCAACTGCACAAATAATTATGAAGACTACATTGAGAAATAATAGTTTTCAGGTGAGTATCTAGTTACATTATTGTGACTTATTGACTTTCCCTGATACTACAGATTCTTTTACAGAACCGACTCCAAACACCCACCTCCAGAAAGGATAAAAACAGAAATCAAGATAGAAGACAAAAATATGAACTCATGCATGAAGAGAATTAATATAAATCATACTTAAACTGAAAAGTTTTTTTTTGGAAGGCATATAGAAACTATTTCCAAATAGTAAAATTTTCAAATATTCTGGCCTGTTATTTGATTACCAAGTTAAAGCAATGTTGTCTACATGTCAAGGTAGCTGACAATTAATTCAGCTCATCTCAAATATTCAACTCTTGATGAAAATGAGATAATGTTCAGCAACATCACATTAAGCTATTTAAATAACATTAGGAATTGTTACTTAAATGTTTTTAATTGAAGGAACAAAAGACATCAATCCCTTTAAGTGAATTTGATACATCCCAAAGAATTTAATAACAATTCCAGCAAATTTAAAGCTACTCAAATATCTATTACAAAAGATAAATACACAGGTGAAAGACTTTTGTGCAATTTGAATGGGAAATTCATTCACTACAAATAATATAAAATCCATAAAAATAAGTGTTTCCTGTTTTTATTCAAAATTTAGTATTCATGAAAGGTGAAAATCTCTTTTTTAGGAGATGACAATTCCAGTAAAAATTAATTTAAATTTTCTATTATTTACTTATTAATTCTGATCTTCTATTAAAGCTAAAAGAGGAAGTATTAATAAAAAAAGCACTACATTATTAAATTTTTTTTACAGTAACTGATGCAAAGTATCGCGAAATGCACGGGGGGTGAAAAAATCAATAATCTTAGATTGGTACTGATTATTTTTGCTCCACACAAGAAAAGGGTCTCAGTGACTGTCTCTTGAAATCAAAAGTTTTTCCATATAAAATGAAAGCTGACATGGTTTTTGCTTAATTATATATATGATATGAAAAACTTCTCTTTATAGCCTGCCTTAAAGTGAAGAAAAAGGATTATGCATTCTTTTTTCAATAACAAATATTACATCTAAAATTCTATAATTTTGAATGCTGTTTGCAAGACTTAAAAATCTGAAAAAAAAGGGGGGCAACTCGTTCATAATAAAATAGAAATACAAAGCAATTTTTGTAATACTGAAGCATTAATAAACATCACTTACTGAGAAGCGCTCTTATAATACAATTAGCACATCAGCTATAAATAGAATAAAGAGCTAGTAATAATTGAATTGTTTTGCATAAATACAAAATCATTGTGAATATATGAAACTTAGTGCAGTTTTGAAATTCCATGAACAACAATTGGGTTCTGAATTTTATTTTAGTTTATTGTACGATATACATATGTATATATGTGTGTGTGTGTGTGTTTAAGGTAAAAATGTGCAGATAAAAACTGCACTTTTTAAAATAAAAACTTTTGATTTTCCCTGGCAATAGCCCCTTTTAGGCTTCATTTTAATTTAGGTATTTCTCTTTTCGACCCTAAAGATTTTTATTTATAACATACCAATCTAAATCGCATCATTTCAAATTAATCTGCACAATATAATCTTACATAACACTGCAATGCAGATACATTTTAGACAATAAGTAAATAAGATTTTAATTGAAATCCAAAACCTTTTCGACAATCTCACATGCTTTCTTCTGAATGTATCACTCTTTCTTGCTTGTTTCCTTCTAAAATATAGTGGGCTCATTTCTTTCTGTCATCCACTGTTTTGTGTTACGATGTAATAAACTTTAAAAAATGTCCTGAAAATTGGGTGCATAACACCCATGATGTTGTATAATTCAGAATATGCATCTAAAGAATTAGTTTGTCAAAAAAAATAAAATGTATTGAGTATACAGCTATATTTGTCTACAAGTTCCATCCTTCTACTATGCATTTCATATGCCATCTACAACTATCAGCCATGATTAAAAGTATTTCTGCCTTCTCTCCGCACCTTAATTTATTACTATATATATATATGTATATGACATGGCCAAACTGTGGCTCTTTGATACCTTAACTGTGGTTCGCAAGCTACTTTGCCATCTGAAATGTGACTGATGTTGAATAAATATAGTTTAATTCTTTAAAACAAATGGAATTTGAAATAGAAATCATGCAGTGCCACTTTTATATTAATCGCTAATTTAATTTCTGATATTATGTATGCAAAAATCTGAAAGATTTCAGACTGTCCACTGCTGGCTTATCGTCAGAGCAACAAATAAGAAAAATTACAAATAATTCCATTTCTGGTAATTACTATTTCGGTTAGTTTAATTACTATTGGAATACACTAATACGAAGTTAATCTAAAATGCAATGCTAAAACTTTTATTTAATTATTCTTCTTAATATTTTTTCTCTCAGGTTAATTTTACTTCAGTATCTTCTTACATTCCTGTGTGATCCCATTGTTCCCAACAGTTGTGATCCACCTGGACGATTTTCTATTCGTTGCAGGTTACTACTTTTATTCAGTCCTTGAATGGCGTGAGTAACTGCTGGAGAAACCTGTTTCGCCTTGCAATCCACATAGAGCTCTTTTAATTTATAGTAATTTTTCGTCTTCTAATTCTCGATCATCATGTACGTCTGACATGTCCTTCATGGAAGCTTAGTAGCCAAATGAAAAGTTGGATCAAGCAGCTGTACAAAGTTCTGAAAGTTTGCTCCTGTAAAAATTTATTTTAAGTGTGATCTTTTATTTTCTAAAATGTCTTCTGTTTACAGATTCCATTCCAAATTCAATTTGAGATTTATTTTCTGTACACAGGTTAGGTAACCCAATGAAAAGTTGTACTATGTAACTGTTAGGCTCACAATAATTTATTTTAAACTTTTTTCTGTTATTTTACTCAGAATTTCAACACAAGACGTAAGTCATTTCACCGCCTTTATGGGTCATTTAGAATATGATGGATCTGTACACCTATTTGCCAAGAGCTTAGGAACTAAACTATTGTACAGACATATGCCGTGTTACAAAAGGCCTCCACATCGAACATCTGTGCATGTCCACAGAAATGCACTCATGTTGTATCTGCATTTGTGAAATAAATTCATTATAGTAATGACAGGTACGTTTTCTTTCTGTAACATTATTTTTGAATTGCCATGTATTTGAAAATCAGCTCGAAATTAAACAGCTAGGTTGAAGAGTTTGGCTAGTAGACTGATGGACTTCGTCCTCGACGAAGCGTTTATACAGCCTTTCATGAATTACTAGATTTATTAGCAATAGGTTATGTACATCCAAAATTATTGTAACATTTCAAAAGGTGGTTTCAAGAAATTTCAATGATAAGCATGAATTTCGTTATCTGTGTCCAAAATTATCAGGACAATTCGAGAAATAGTTTCAAGAATTTTCATTGATGCACATGAACTTCATTATCTATGTAAAAAATTATCAAGATGATTCGAGAGATAGTTTCAAGAATTTTCAGCGATGCGTAGTGTACACATTACTAAAAAATTATGGCATATTCTGTTGGATACCACAATAAAATACTGTATCAGTCAGGTCCATCGTCAAAGATACTGATTTCTCAATACCACTGAATGTTTAATCTTTTTTTGGAGGGGGATGAATTCTTCTATACCGGGCATCAGTAAAAGTAGTTATTCCAAAGTTTTGTGAAAGAATGTTTAACAATTTCTTAGGTTATGATCCAAAGATTCAAATGATCTGAGCATTTTGGTCCTTATGCTAACTGCGTCGAGAAACAAAATTACTTTTTCAGCAAAAGCCTAAAACAAGTTAATAGCTTATTTTTAAATGAATATTTTTTCTCGAATAACAGTTTATCTGCAGTGCACATTGATGTGCATCATTCAATTTACACCTTCTAAAAAACTGCTCATGACTTATTTAAAAAAATCTCAGTTTCTTTTAAATAATGATTTGTAATTTACTCAAATAACATTTTCATTTTACTTCTACTAAAATAAAACAACAATAATTATAAACGGAGAGGTATAAAGGAAATCAGACGAAAATTTTTGGTTTCTCTACCAGAAGAAAAAATGCTCAGTTGCTCAGTACAAGCGTTACAAATTTTTACTTTTCTTGGGACTTCAATTTTCTGAATACAAAACAGTAGATATAAAATGTACTCATTCATATTTATATGCAATCATGTTAATCACATATTCATTAATTTGATTCAAAAGTTTCTTTAAATTCACAACTTGTCTCATTATTTTTGAAATGATATAAATTTGGACTTGAGGCTCTCAAACGTTCATAAAATCTATCATGTGGCTCCCCTCATCTTCAAGTTTAGCCATCTCATATATATATACACACACTGGTATCAGTGGCATAACTAGAACTCTTCGGGCCCCTATGCAAAAATTTTTTCTGTGCCCCTCTCCCAATACATTTAATATGCTTTAAAATACAAATAAAAAAAGAAGTGAAAAGTTTTTTAAAAAATCAAGGATTCCAAGAGCCAGTGTTTTTATGAAGACTTTTGTCACATCTCAATTAATTGTTAAAAAATAAAAGCACATTCTTAGGGAACCAATTGAAAGGTACATAACATGAAGAAAGAATAAAAACGAAAACATTTTCCCTTGACCAACTGGTGAAATGCAAATTTGCTTAGTCTGGGTATTTGATGTCAGATGATTTTAATCAGTTATTTAAGACTTTTTTGTGTGTGTGAGTGCGAGACACAGATTTTTCTCTCCTTTCACTGAGCTACATACTGGTAATAAATGAATAAGTCTATATATAAAAAAAAGCAGCATGTCGACGTAAAGTATAGCATTAAGAAAAACAAGAAAGCCTAGATTTACTAAGATTTTTATATAAAATCCAAGAGGTTTCACATACTAATATGTTTTTAATTTTTATATAAAATCTGCGCCTATCTAAGTTTTTTCTCTTAATTTAGCAAACTTATAAATAACTGGTTATATTATAAACTGACAGACAAGATAATTTATAAACGTACAGAAAAGATATTACATTAATATACAGTACTCTGTGATTTACTCAAGCATACGAATATAACTTATGCAATAATATACAAGTAATAAATAAGAACTTTTATAATGTAAATGATACATTTGTTAAATATAAAACATATTTATCATAAACTTCATAAAGAAAACTATTTGAACATGCAAGTTTTGGAGAAAATACAGATGATAAAGTTTTTTTCTTTTTAGAAAACCTTTTGGTACACTAAACTACTTGAATACATGATATTTATAAAAAAATATGAATGCTAAAGTTTTTTCCTGTTTCCTTTTAATTTTCCACGGTCCATACTGCTCTTCTTCTGTAATGGTGTCCGCCCCCCTCAATAAGTGTAATTATAAAACACTTGTGGCCAAAATTCATCATAAAGTCAAAAATGCTTCTTTATTCAAATTTGGACCTCTTAACCTTCATTTCCGCAAGCTTATTTATCAATACCTGGACATCCATATTCTTAGTTGTCTCAGTTTCAACCCTCAACAGTGATAGGTTTGACAGCCAATCTTGTGCCATAGTGTTTCTCAAATATGTTTTGAAAACGACCTCTCACTCATGGCTGTGGCCATAAGTAATGATAAATATAATATACGTTAATTGCACACTTCCAAATAACTGCTTGTCATGTGATAATATTTTACCATTGCTAATTTAGCTAAATACTTAACAGATTTCAAATTTTGGATTTCTGTTCTGAAAGTATTTATAAATAATAGCAGTTGTACTTCCAGGGCATTAGTAAAGTCTTCTTTATATGTTTTCTGTATTTTTGAAACATTATTAATAGTTTCCATATTTGTTAATGATGACAGAGTTTTAGGTTCCAAAAATGAAAAAATCATTGTGATTTTTGTCATTCTAATCATTCTGTACTTTAGCTGAGTATATAAAATGTTGAGAGCAACATAAAAAACTATTACTTTAGAAGGCATTTCGGAATTTTCAAACTGGTTCTACACACATAGCTCATCAAAAAATTTGTTTGTCTTTATTTTTCTTTTATTTCCAAATTTAGATTCTATGCCCCATTTATTTGCAATAAACTCATCTTCTTTCATAATGTCTTCAAACTAGTTTCTCATATCTTACATGCTAACAGAAACATTTTTTAAATGTTGATGACATCCATTCAAGTAGATTGATTTTCGATTGTCGAGTCAATTGACTGATTGATCGATCCTGCAGCTATAGCTCAGAACGGGTTTTAAAAAAATATTAATTTTTGGCCTGTTATTATGTTTCTTAATGTATGGAAACATATATTATATTTATAATTCATATTTATCATCAAAATATTTCATGTAAATAGAATAATACGTTATTAATACTAGTAGACATTTGCATTGTTAATGGTGATAAGTTTGGATTTTCAAATAAATGGATTAAGTTTAGCTGAAATGAATGTTTAGCAAGTTTTAAATTACAAGAATTTAGTTTATGTAATAGAACAAATCAATAACTTACCTTTATAATGAAGAATGATATTTGAGATCACTCTGAAATTTCATTTTAAAGAAAAACTTCTTTACATTTTCAATATAGACTAGAGGAATGGCATTAGAATAAGAGCAAGTTTAAGTTAGTTTACTGCTCTGAGTCATCAGCCAATTAGAAGTATACTTGAGAAGTAGCATTTCACACTTCAAAGCAGCTGTTAAACAAAGAAGTGACCCCGCCTCCACTATAAATTTCCAGTGTCTTCCCAAGTTGAGCCACAGTAAAACTTTTATCCAAGATTTTACTGTAAAGATGTTCACTTTCCTTTTAAAATGCTGAAACATCTGGTATTTTTTTTCAGTCAAACTGTACTATTATTATTGTCATATTCCAATGATACATAATATATGACCTGCGATATCTTTCTGCATTTCCTCTGTACTATAAGTGTATTTCAGTTAATGTATAATTATTAAATATTTAACAGTAGACATTATAGATATTCGAATAATTTTAGGAAATTCTTCCACAAATTTAGGATGAAATAATAAACTGGTAGAACCAAATTTTATTGACCTGTATCCAAAGAGCTTTGAAAATGACTGTGTAATATGAAATGGAAATTTTAAAATGAAACACAAAATACTTATGGTATGAGGATTTATCTAAATTTAAATGCCCACTCTAGCAGAATACGACAATTCCCTTCCAAGTTTCAAGTTCCCAGAAATGTCTAATAATTTATAGTTAAGCTTATTGACACTAATGTATATTTGAAGATGAGTACTCACACTCTATCGCAAAGATTCTTAAAGTAGTATACATAAATACTTGTTTAGGAAACAAGTATAAAATTTCTTCATAATTAGTAAAAATAAAGTTGTACGAAACACGTTTTGCGTACTTCTTAGAGATATGCGCAAAATTTCATTTCATAAAAATAGGTTTTTTGTATACCACGTGGATTAAAAAAAAAATCAGTTAGGAAAAGCGGTTATATTTTTAGGAGCATTGATTAGTATTTACGATTATTGTTACCTTTTTTATTTGCATCTTCGAAAGCTATTTATGTCTCAGAAATTAATAACCTCAGATTTTTAGTTTTTATATTGCTTACAAATTAAGCCATATCAATTTTTTAACTCAATCACTAATTTATTAATGACAAAAATATGAAAATTAAATACTTATGTCTTAGAAAAGTTACGTAGTGGTGCCGAAATGAAAAAGAGATTTTATGTGCGAAAATCACATCATTTACTATTAAAACGTGTTAATTAAATTTTTTAATTTGCAAAAATTTTTTAAATATTGCAATAACGGGGAGGCAAATTAAAACAATTGGACAATGCGGCCATTGATATGTTTAATATTTTCAGTAATTAATTTATTGAAATTTATGATATAGTATATACTTTTAGTTGTGTGATGCCATTTTTATTATCATTATTATATTATTACTGATGATTTCACGTACTGAATGCCATTGAAAGCAGATTAAAAGGAAAAGTAAAGTAAATTGTAAAGTTTCATTTCAGATAACGATTAGAAAGTATTCCACAAAGGCGTACTCTCCTTAGGTAAATAGTCTTCGAATTCTTTATGATTATATAATAATTCAATTCCATTTAAATAACGTACAAATTATTACACATTACTGAATTCTATGCTTAAATGTTTCACATTGTTAAAATGAATTGTATTTTATTGTATTTTTTCAAACGAAGGGAAATTAATATATTACTTTCAAAACAAATTTAATATCTTCAGAATTATCTTTTACAGATTAGTGTGAATTTTTGGTTAGATGCGTAATTTACAGGCTAAGAAACACCACAGCTCTCTTCTCTTTCCTAAATTTCAAAAGTAAATCCTCAAGCATTAAAATATACTTAGTAAATAAGATATATTTTACAAGTACTATGCCTTCAGATTTAATTTTCGATTAGGGATTTTAAAGAATTCTTAACCTGCATTTTATCTGCAATGTGAGAATATTTTGAAAATTTTTATATAAAAAATTGGATAAATATTGATTTACTCATTATTTCAAGCAAAAATATTCATCCATTCCATTTCCTCCCCCCCCCATGAGTGAAGAAGAAGTAATGAATTTCGATGAAGTTAATGAAAAAAAGCAATTTACACCGGAAATTGACTGAAATATTTGGCTGCTTAATGCTTGAGCACCTGAATGAAGCTTTTGTGTTCTTAACCTTTCTCATAAAACTTCCCCCTTTTTTCTGACCATGAACTCATTCAAAGATCCCTAATCCGAATGGGAATTCTCTCCTTTCCAAATGTGGTGTCATAAATTCTTTGCGTTTCCTGAACGAAGGCGTCATTTTGACATTCCACCCTCTTTTGAGTTGGGATTGCAAAGGGAGAACCTTCCCTTTAGGGGGGGCACCTTTAATAATTTTCAGATTAAAGACTATGGAATACAAAGGAACTTTTCCTATTTTTTGCTGACACCTATCCCTAAACTGGAGTGGGTCATGAAGTTACCCTTTCATAGTCAAATGATGGAATATTAAACTTTGCAAACACTGAATTTAGCTATTTCATTTGCTTCCAAGATATCTGCGTCATATAAAGAAATGCGTCACTGCACCAACAGGTAGGGGGCCCTTAAAAACTTAAAAGAAGACAAATTCTTTTCTATATAGATGTATGCTATATAACTTTAGAATCTTTTAGAATCATTAAGTATATCTATATACTTAAAGATTCTAAAGTTAAAAGTAAAATGGAGTCAAAGCAAGACTATTCCTCAACTATATTAATATTAGCAATCGTGCAAAAAGAGGTTTAACACAAAATCCAAACATATCAAAATTAATATTAAGAATTCATAGTCATTATATGGATTCTGACAGACAGCAGAAGCTCCATTCAGTACCTTAAAAACTGGCCTGAGATCATGGATAAGACCGGTCAGGATATTGTATCTAAACTTCTTTAGCTTGGACAGCGTAAATCAATATATCTCCAGTGGATACACTCCCATGTTGGGGTGTATGATAACGAAATAGCTGACAATCTGGCAAAAAAAGGTTGTGATCTCCCTACACCCACTTCCACTGATTTATGCCCAACTGAAATTCATTCCTATTACAAACATAAAACTAAAATGGCATGGAAATTTTTTTCTGTTCACCAATGGTATTTCACTGAACAACCAGGCCTGTCACTTCTGAGTAAAAGATCTAGGCCTATTAAAACGACCATGGCCAGATTCAGAAGCAGGCATCTTTGATGCATGAAATTCAAAGAGGGAGAAAAGACCTTCCCCTTATGTGCCTGTTCCCTTCCTGCCTCTCCCACTCACCTACTGGATTGTATAGCCGTCTCCCTGAGACAGCTGTTGGCTGAGCAGGAGGAAGTCAGCGATTTGCTTGTGCGGCAAGGTCTCTTGGACTTGGTGTAGGCTTTCCTGTCCCAAGGCGATTTGAAACAACAGAATTCATAATAGAACAAACTCTAAAAATGAAAAGGAAAAGCAAAAGCGAAAAAATACAAGATAAAAAATAAAAATATCAATTAATCCTCTTTTACTGAAACTCCAGTTCGGAACTTATCAGGGGAAAATGAATTAAAGCTTCTATCAGGGTTGCCACTCAAACAGGAGAATGATATTCCCTGACTTTTCCAGGATTTGCAGGTGTGTTTTAAGAAAATTCCAGTCTATCCGGGTTATGCACTTTGGCTGTGCTAAGAAGTAAATTAATTATGGTACTACATGAAAACACAAAAATTTGCCAATTACATATGACTTATTTTAACCATAATAGTTGTTTTCTTCACTGAAGATTGAGATTAGAACTCTGTCCAATCTGGATTAAAAAATGTCTTTTTTTGCAGATATTTTGCAGCTAAACGAATGAAAGAAATTTATTTAATGCTATTTTTTAAATAAAGCTAAGTATTTTATATTTATTTAGCAGCATACATAAGCAAAAAATATGTGCATTAAATTTTGTGATGTTATGTCATCATACTAACTGCTAGAATTAGCTTCAGGATTATGCTAGAGAAGAAATTTGAAAATATTATTTTCTAGTAATAAATAAATTTAGAGGGAAGAAGCAACATTAAATGATATGAATAACATTAAAATTGTTCGTTTTTCTCTTCAAGGGTTCGTGGATTTGGAGTGAATAACGACGACACTCGATGAAGTATCGAAACACACTTTATTGGCTAGTATTTTTCAAGACAGCTCCAAAATCACCCTTACAGTTGTCGAAGAACTACTATAAACACGCTGAGACAATCAGCGACACAGCCTTCAGGCTATCTGGCTATAACGTTGAAGGCGGCTTCACGGCAAAGCACCAGAGTACAATTCCCGATTCTGCTCGGTCGTTCTCGAAACTCCACGTACTCTCGAGACTCTCTGCGCTAGAACTCGCGATGCACTCGACGATACGCTAGAGTACAGCTCCCGACTCGGTTTCCGAAGCTCAACACACTCGAAGATAAAACTCGACGATGCACTGACTCGCGATACACTAACAGACTCGCTCGATGCACTCGATGACGAACTCGGCACTAGACTACGCACTGACCCAACTAACTCGCACCGATTCAACTGACTATCAGCTCGTTAGATGAAACGCTAAGTAACTCTCCGCATAGCAGCAGGGTTTATATAGCTTTTGGCTTGTGTTCGAGAACGTTCTGGGCTAAACCAGGAAGAACTCATTCTAGGAGGTTCTCCATGTGTCTATAGCACATCGCCAATTTTGTCGCCAAATGCGGGATTTCTCGCCAAATGTGGCAACCCTGCCTTCCCTTGCCATTTTCTGGCAACCCTAAGCCTGCTTTGCGTGGAAGCCATTTTACTGCGCCTGAACATTTCGTAACAAAATAATTAAAAACTGAATAATCAACGATATTTTGGCGAATATAATTATATTAAATGGTTAGCCTAGATGACTGACTACTTTTTTTTTACTGCAAAATGCAAATAAGGCATTTATTAAAAAGGAAAAATAAAAAAAAAATGTTTAAAAGATTTTGGCCTAGGCCCGATTTTGGAAATTGCTGCCAACACCAAAATGACCCGTTTGCAGCTCATTATACTATCGCCAAATCTCATATGTACCGTACATGAAGGCTATTCTAACCTCCATGATACCGTATACTATGATTAAATCGATTTTGTTTCATACAAAAATACGTATTTTCTTTAGTTCAACATGCATTGCACATGCGCATACGAGTCTCTCGATTCTCGAGGTTACTAGAAACCAAAGCTACTCGAAACTTACTTTGCCTTTCTAAAAGACAACTAAAAGACAATCTGATTGGAGCTGCGAAAATTGGCTCTATGCCAGCTGGTCCTATGACGCTAACGCGCATCAAGAAAAGGATCGCTTCCAACGTCGGCGCAAAACTCGCGGTTTTTGGGGCGATCGCTGTATGAAATTTCCCAGACTTTTCCAGATTTTGACTAAAATATTTAAATTCCCTGACTTTTCCCTGAATTTTTTGGTCAATTTTCGAATTCCCTGACTTTTTCCAGTTCTCCCGGTTTCACAGGTTGCGTGGCAACCCTGTTCTATATATATGCAATAGAATCCGTCTTTTAAATTTAAACACGTAAATGTAGTTCAGCAGTATGTGCGATGGCATTTCTTGCATACCCTTATTTACGTCACTGACTGGTATGCAAAAATTAAAGATGAATTTGAAAAATTAGCTTATCAGTGGATCAAAAAGGCAGAGCATACTGAAAGACCAATCAGGAGATCCAACTAGGGTTAAGTAAGTAAGAAGCACATGCACATATATGCAGCTAGACATAATGGGGGACTGTCAAAGGGCTATAAATGTTGCTGGAGGTGTGAGCTCAGTATTTTGGGAAGATATTGCAAGATATTGATATCAGTTTAAATGACGACTAGTATAAAATGTCAAACAATCAATCTGTTAAAGAAGCTGTGGATAATTTTACCCAAGGCTGAATCACTGAACACATTAAGTAGGTCGAAGTGTGACAAGTGTGGCTGCGTAGTTCAGGACTGCTCACAGCATCATTTCACAACTTTGAAGAGCATTCCAAACTACAAGAACAGCTGTCTGGCAGTTCAGCAGTGGTTGTCCATCAACGGCAATGGACAAATGGTACAGGCAAGAAATAACAGGCAGCAGGGGTAAATCTCAAGACACATGGAACAGGTGATTGGGCGACTGATATCGCATTTTACCGCGAACAGTAAACTGCACAGTGGTAGTCTTTTTGCACAATGACCTGTACGGTGTATATCAGGGATGACCAAACTTCAAGACGATGGGAGCTACATGGTAGATTTTATGAACGGTCGAGAGTCACAAGTCCAAATTTATATCGTTTCAAAAACTACGAAACAGGTTTTGAATATAAAGAAACTTTTGAAGTAAATTAATGAACATGTGATTACCATGATTACATATTAATAAATACATCTTATATCTACCGTTTTGTGTTCAAAAAAGTTAAGCTCGAAGAAAATAAAACACTTCCGACACACAATTATTATTATTGTTGTTTTATTTCAGTAGAAGTAAAATAAATCGGAAGCACATTCATTTGTCTACAATTACATAAAAAACGTTATTTGAGTAAATTACAAATCATTATTTAAAAGAAAACTGAGATTTTTTTTTTTAAATAACTCATGAGCAGTTTTTTAGAAAGTGTAAATTAAATGATGCACGTCGACGTGCACTGCAGAGAAACTGTTATTTGAGAAAAAATATTTATTTAAAAACAAGCTATTAACTTGTTTAGGCTTTTACTGAAAAAGTACAATTAGCATAAGGACCAAAATGCTGAGATCATTCGAATCTTGCAATGTTATTGACATGAAGATTTGATGATTGAAGTGAAAGATCTCTATCTGGAATACATTATTTGATAAAATGGGAATTAAACATTTTGACTACAACTTAAACCATTATCAAACTAGTGATTTTTCCCATGACTCCAAATATTCAACACACACAACCATTGGTGAAATAAATTACGATCTCTGCCTAGAATTACCAATAAATTATTACGAAATACAGAGTTTCACGTGGGAAAAATGATCAATAAGCTTATTGTTGTGAATGGTTGCAAAACCTGCGAAGCAACTGCATAAAAATGCTTGACTTGCTTAGGGACAGGAAATTAATTTTGAAAGAGTTAAGCAGAAAATTGAGACAACCAAGTAAAAAGTCCTAACCAAGTAAGAGGCTGAAGGTTCACTACAAAAATAAAACCCTCATAAAATTCTTCTACAGATTAAAAGAGCTCTGTATGGATTGCAAGGCGAAACAGGTTTCTTTAGCAGTTACTCACGCCATTCAAGGACTGAATAAAAGTAGTAAGCTATAACGAATAGTTAACTTTGCAGGTGGATCACAACTGTTGTAAACAATGGAATCACATAGGAATGTAAGAAGATATTGACTGAAGTAAAATTAAATTGAGAGAAAAATATTGGGGAGAATAATTAAATAAAAATACTAGCATTGAGTTTCAGATTATTTTCATATCAGTGTATTCCGATGACCATTACCTGTTCAAAAAGTAACAAAAATGGAATAGTAATTAGCAGAAATGGAATTATTTGTAATTTTACGTATTTGTTGCTCTGACAATAAAACAGCAGTAGACAGCTTGAAATCTATCAAATTTTTACATAATATCAGAACTTAAATCAGTGATTAGTAAAAAAATGTGGTACTGCATGAGTTCTATTTCAAATTCCATTTGTATTTAAAAAAATTAAACTATATTGATTCAAAACTAGTCACATTTCAGATGGCAAAGGATCACAAGTAGCTCGTGAGACGCAGTTTGGCCATGTCTGGTGTATATCATTAATGCTTGCTCATTGGAGATGACATTATTTGTGGTGCAGAGAACAACAGAATTGGAAAAATAATCAATAGGGGTCAGGTACTCTTTACAGATAAGAGCAGATTTAGCCTGGTAGAGATTCTAGATGAATAAACATCTGGATAGAGTGGGGAACCTCTCCGACATCATCAAAAGGGTTTGGAGGTCATGGAGTTCTCATTTGGGGTCACTGGGGCCTGCTATTGTAACGAGGTTCTTCTTTCTTACATGCGTCTTTTCAGATGTGATATAGGTCCTCATTTCCTCTTCATCAACAACAATACTCCATATAGTTGCTGTTGAAGAGCTGTTGGAGAGTGAGGATATTGAACACATGAAATGGCCAGCAAGGTCTCTGGATCTCAACCCCATCGAGAGAATGTATGGAACATTCTAGGGAGACTTGTGACAGCATGTAATTTATCACAAGTACTGATGCCAGAGCTGCAGTTGGTACTACAAGAGGTATGGGCAGCAATACTTCAACAACTCATTGACAACCTCATAGACAGATGTGAAACCTGCACAGCAGTCAAGGAAGATCCTACCCCCTACTAAAGGCTGGATATATTTTTCTGGACACCTGTCACATGGATGTTTCGGCCTTCTATTGCATTGTGCTCCATGATGCTTTTTTTTTTTTTTTGCAAGTTATTTTTTATCATTTCGATTTCTTTTTTGGGAAGTTTTGCTTACATTACCCTTTGCTTACATTTATCTTGGCAACCTTATAGTATTATTTTTGATATTTGGAAAGCTTTTGCACAATGTTATATTGAAAAAGTAGCCTCGTCCTTAATTTTCGCACACCAGTGTATTTGTATACACATATGTATGTATACACAGCGTGTTTCAAAATTCCAAGAACGCTTTAAAAAATTTATTATAGCTAAATAGTAGCTTGGAAAGAAACAAAGTACATCATCTCAAACAGTAAAGTTGTAAATTGTTTTCTCATTGTACCTCTGACATGTGTAGTTCCATGTATCATAACTAGTTGATAGCATAATCAAGATGGCACTTTCTGGAGCTCAGAAGGCTTTCTGTGTGTTAGAATTTGACAAAACAAAGAGTGCAACATGATATCCCATG
This sequence comes from Stegodyphus mimosarum, assembly GCA_000611955.2. Lineage (NCBI taxonomy): Eukaryota > Metazoa > Arthropoda > Arachnida > Araneae > Eresidae > Stegodyphus > Stegodyphus mimosarum. Next base: position 272,867 of record KK114431.1, read on the forward strand.
AAAATTTACGAAGAAGTACAGGAAAGCAGAGAAGCTTTCACAAGGAGACCCGAGAAAATCTATATGCAGAGCTTCGTATGAGTTAGAAATGTCAACAATGACTGGATGGCATGTTTTGTGTAAAAAATTAAACATGAAACCATACTGACTACAGTTAGTGCAAAAGTTATATCCTAAAGACGAAGACCAGTGATTCCACTTTAGCTGTGCACTGCAGGACAAAGATGATGCTTTTGTGAAATCGATAATTTTCTGGATAAGTGAACAATTCATACAAATGGGAAAATAAATAGGCACAATTGCAGAAGTTGGGAAACAGAAAACTGGCATAACATTTTTTAACATGAGTAAGATTCTCCAAAGGTCAATGTTTTTGTGCCAAGTCTCACAAGAAACTTTAAGGGCCTTTCTTCTTCGAAGAACAAACTGTTACTGGACAGTCCTTCCTTCAGATGTTGCAAACTGAATCAGAGAACTTTGTCCTTCAGGTAGATGGTGCACTCCTACATTTTCACCATGATGTTAGGACATATCTGAACACAGAGCTATCTAATCGTTGGATCAGTCATGGTGGAGCAACAGACCAGTGTCTGCTAAAGTGGCCTCCTAGGTCCCCTGATATCAGCCCTTGTTACTTCTTTTTACAGGGTTATGTAAAGGACCTTGTTTATATTCGTCCTCTTCCAGGTGATGTTATGGAATTGAAAAGGAGAACAGAACAAGTAGCAGCCACAGTTTCCAAAGACACTTTGTGCCATGTGTGGCAAGAGTCAGATTATCATGTCAACGCTTGTAGGACACACAGTATTTGTAAAATGAGTGTTGCTGAAAAAAACTTACAACCTTATTCTCTAAGATGAAGTACTTTGTTACTTTGCAATGCTACTCGTTCGGCTACAATAATTTTTTTAAAGTATTCGCGGGCTTTTGAAACTACAAAAGTAAAAATTTACTTCCAAAAATATGCAGTGAAGCATGACGCAATTTAGTTTTCTCAAAAATGTACAGAAAGACACTGGATTTTTTTTTTTTTTCAATAATGAAAAACTTTTGTTTCCAGAATAGCTACGTTCTTTATCAACAGGTTTTGTTTCAGTTGTGTCAGAAGTTTGTGCAGCAGTACAGCACAATTCACTCTGCAACCAGAATAACTGTGATAGCCACTATTCATGAGAATAGCTGTTAGACATTACTTGAAACTGCACAGCATCTGAAAGGTTTCAGTTATTATTCCCGTGACACGATGGCAAATAATAGCTTTGAACTTGGCCAGTAACATCAGCTGGCCTCTGTACACTTAGAATAAAAATAACTATTCTAACAATTAAATATTTCATCATTTAAAACAATCTCATGTGTTTCTTTGAAAACTGCATCATGCTAATACCTATACTTCTCAAATTACTGAATTTTTACTTTATGTTACTTTTGCATTAGCCTATATATATAAATGAAATATTGATCCTCATACATTATTATTGGTGTTGTGCAGCCAGGCCAACAGGAAGGAGACAAATTTTTTTCAATAATAATTGATACGTTTATTTTAGCATCCATCTCCCAAGTGTTCTTTTTTTACATCGAGAAGTAGCCCTAGTTATAGAATTGGGTGCGTCATGGTGCTCATCCAATCAGCATATTAATTGAGATCACGGGAGGGCACTATCTTCCCAATAAGAGTGTTCTATAAGGACTTTATGTAACATGACAGATTTATGAGTTTGGCGATTTGGAGAGCGCCAAGAGGTTAATATAATTTATAAGAAAGAAAGGACTTCACCAAAAAAATAGGAACAGGGAATGGCAATTTAGGTAGAGAATCGCCAACACATTATATGATTAGAATTTAATTTAATTGATTGATTTAAAAATATCATTACATATATATAGAGAGAGAGCGAGAGAGAGAGAGAAACAATTTAAGAATCTGAAGAGTTAACTTAAACGAAAGCTATACATAAAGTAAAAAAATATATACGTACTTGCTTTCCAGTAAAACCTTGACAAATTACTTTGGTATCCTTACTAATGTGAAGATTAGCTCGAGTATGCGAATAACAATTTCGTGCAAAGGAATGACCAACTGAAAAGCAAACATATAGGGGAAAATAATGTAATGTAATGAAATAACTATAGAGCAAGCAAAAAGACCTGTGGGATTACCTACTGTGCTAGGTAACAATAAACTTTGTTACACCAGAACAGCAGTAATTCGCTTAGTAAAAAAAAAATCACTGGTCATCTTCACAACATAACGGGTTTTATCTTTTAGAATAACAAGTTACAAGAATATATATGCCTGGACGAGTCTATGCCACTAACATACACATAGGGTTACAGTTATGCATAAAATTTCTTTTTATTTAAATTTACAATTAGAAAGTAAATAAGAGTTCAAGAGTCCAGGATGCCTATTCTACGATCACTGAATCTCATCTACTATAGCCTGAAGAATACTGACTCAACCGGTATCGTCTATTGCCTTCAACTTTATGGAGAAAACCATTCTGTGCTCCTTGGCTGATACACAGTCGAGTCCATCTGACTTCATTGAGAAGGGACAAGTCTTCAGGTAGCTTTAGACCAATCGTAGGACAGTGACGTAGTTTACCATGTATGGCTAATGTTCTAGGAATATTTATTTGAGTGTGTTTCCCCATCATTTCGGTCTGAACAGGTCAGTGGCTTAGCTAGAAACTTTGTTGTTTGGAGCAATCCCAAATTTACTGCCCTTCTTGATATAGAAAGAACTTGGCAAAATGACATATAGGGAAATAAATTTACTTTCATTTTTGAAGAAAAATTTTAATTCCGATATTTCAAAATTACAATATTATTCTGAGTTTTTCTTGTTCTCAAAACCCTTGATAATGCAGGCAAAAAAGAATGATTTCTTAAATTTCTAAACAATCACAGCTTTTAAATACTTCTTATATGCAAAATATGCAATTTTTGTTTTAAAATACTTTTCAAATGATTTTCATTTAGAAACTTTTTTCACAACCAGCAGTGCTTACAGTAATTGTGACAAAAGTTTGCACTAATATTGAAGTATTTGGAATTTGATTCTGGAGATTGTATTTTAGAGTAAAATGCAAAAATTTTAAAGGACTGCCCCTATGTAACATAAGAAACTGCTCTGCTAGCAGTAGGCTGACTGGCATACAAAATTCATTTATTGTAGACTAGTGATATCATCTACAAGCAAAAATACATAAGGCACAAAACACCTGGCATTATTTGATTGTAATTCATGCAGGATCTAAAATCCAATGAATTTAAGTTAATAATAAATAGGATTAGCTTGTTATATACACAGTCCAGTCACATTAATGTGACCACCACGTACTTTCCATGTCAGAGTTAAATAACCAATCACAGAAGGCAGGTGGCAGCACAGTGCAGTTGAGCGTATATAAAGGGTGTGTGAGGGCTTCGGAAAACATTTCAATCGTTGGCATAATGCAGACACGAAGCGATTTATCCGACTTCCAAAAGGGCATGATCATTGGCTTTCGGGCCAAGGGTGGAAGCATTTCCGAAACGGCTGAGTTTGTGAACTGTTCGCGTGCCGCCGTGGTAAAAGTGTACCGTGCATGGCAAAATGGGACTGTCCAAAATCAGCGACGTGGCAAATGTGGTGCACCACGGGCCATAGATGACAGAGGCGAACGACGGTTGCGGAGATGCGTTCGGGCAGATAGACGGGCTACCGTTGAGCAACTGACCACCAAAATGAACCAAGGGGCTACCAAAAGTGTCTCCCAAAGTACTATTCAGCGAACATTGCTGCGTCTGGGCCTCCGAAGCAGACGCCTGGTTCGTGCACCTATGCTGACTGCTGTTCATCGACGGCGAAGGCTAGAATTTGCACGCCAGTACAGCAGCTGGACGTCCACTGAGTGGCGACAGGTTGCGTTTTCGGATGAATCGCGTTTTATGCTCCATCGGACAGATGGACGTTGGCGTATAAGGCGTGAAACCTCTGAAAGGAACCACCCTGCAACCATTGCCGGAACGGTCCAAGCTGGAGGCGGGAGCATTATGGTCTGGGGAATGTTTTCCTGGCATTCTCTAGGTTCACTGATCATTGTGGAAGGCACAATGGATCAATACAAGTACGCATCTGTCCTTGCGGACCATGTTCACCCCTACATGCGCATTGTTTTTCCTCAGGATGATGGCATCTTCCATCAGGACAATGCAAGGTGCCATACAGCTGCCAGTGTACGTGCGTGGTTCGAAGAGCACCAGGATGAGTTTACCGTCCTCCCCTGGCCAGCAAACTCACCTGACTTAAACCCAATCGAGCATCTGTGGGACCATCTCGATCGAGTTGTTCGCGCCATGGATCCTCAACCGCGTAATCTAGCGCAGCTGGCCACGGCATTAGAGTCGGCATGGCTCAACATCCCAGAGAACACCTTCAGGGACCTATGTGACTCTCTTCCTGCACGTCTCGCAGCAGTCCGCTTTGCGAAAGGTGGTTATTCTGGCTTTTGACAGATGGTCACATTAATGTGACTGGACTGTGTATAAGGTAGTTCAAGGAAATTTTTTGTACTACACAATGTTCATGTGATCTCATATATTAACAGTTTCAGGAAATTGTTGCATCTCTCTATGCCTGGGATGAGTAGTTATCCCATGCAGCTAACAAATGGGAGATCCTTGGTTTATATTAACAGTAGCACCCAAACTAAAACGTGACTCAAATTTGGTCAAATAAAACTATCGGCTTTCCCCAGCCGTAGGAAAAATGTAAAGATTTATCAAATCCCCCTTGCCTCTCGTGGTGTGAATGGTTAACATATTCAACTGGCAATTGAAAGATCTGTGGCTCAAATTCTGACAAAGGTTGACATGGGTTGAGCACAAAGAAAGTTTGTTGCTTACACTTCAGCGAAATGAAAGACTAATTTTTAGACGGAAATGCTGGCACTTTAACATGAATATAGTTATATGATTGTCTGACAGGATTTGGTACTAGTAACGCCATCTTATGTAAATCCCTCAAAACTTATTTATACACCCAATATTTCATGAAGAAACCCTCAGTCTTATAACACTGTTACACTTTAATATAATAACAGTATAGCAATGTAGTATCTTGCTAAAAAATCTTAGTACCTAAAAATAAAGTATACAGTTACAAATTATGTATAAAATATTTTGTGGACAGATATCATTTTAATCAAATAACAAAGTTTGAAATCTACTGATATTTCTATGAATCATTACTAATAGTAAGCCTCATTTATTACATGTAAAATGATCACAATCGATTCTTAAAACTCTCGTTTCTCACTGTTAAAACTTTTAATCATTTAATAGTTTACTAGTAATAAGTAGTGAACCAGTTTGAAAGACACAGTGACCATTTATTTTCATGGTGATCCATGAACATCGTGAAATATGATCACTGCCTTTTAAACAGATCCATTATTTTACCCCTCCTGCAAAAATTATAAAGAGCAACCCCCCCTCCATAATAATTATAAAGAGGTTTCTAATTTAAACTCATGACATCAACATTTTATTTAAAATAAAATATATTGGTTGATATTTACTGTACAGTGCCACTTGGTGTCTGTCTGAAAAAAATCTGCAAGTGGTACTGGTTGTTCGTGAAATCTGGAAGCCCGCTGCATGAAGTAGGTTTTTGAGTAACCCTAATGTTGATAATGTTGGCGAAACTAGGATTGGGGAAAACAGTGATTACCTAATGTGTTGTGATGAATTGACATTGTGGCTATTTTTTGTAATAGTTAACCCTTTTGTATGGACTGGGGTTTTTTTATTCTTACAACTCTTTTGATGGTTTTAAATGGAGGTGTAAGTCGAAAGCAAAGGGCTCTGAGCATTTTATTAAGAGGAGCCAAAGGATTCATGGTTTGAGTTAAGTCGGATGATAATGAATGAGATTTTGATTCTGGTATATAGTTGGGTTTCGAAACATTAAAGTAAATTTATTAGGAATGAAAGTAAATGTTCTTCGAGGAACATGGAGTATAATTAAATGTGATTTAGCCAGGAGGAAAATGAAGGATGGCTCTCACTATTATTTGGCGCAAGAAGGAGGAGGAAAAAAAACATATTTGGCTTTCTTGGATTCTTACATATTTATCCGCCATTAACAGCGGATGAGCCAAAATGACCAAAAAGTTAATTGAATTGCTTACATCGAGGTTATGCTGGTGGGAGCCGTGAACGTATGCACATGAAGAAAAGATAAGTTAAAAAATTGACATTTTATTTATTTATTGGTGTCTGTGTGTGTTGCTTTTTGTTAAAAGATCTGTTCTTTAATGATTTTATGTTAGGAAATAGGTATTTTTGGTTATTTATTACTCTTTGTTTGTGTATTTTTGGTTATTTGTTCAACTTTGTGTGTTAACGCAGAGGCAAATTTTTTCTGATTAACAGTTTTAACTTTGTTTTAGCTTCCTGATTTTGTTTCAGTGAAAATAAATTGATGTGTACATGGACAAAGTTAAAGCAGTGCACAATGCTTAGTTTGTGCAATTCTCTACATGGAAAAAGTTAAGGCAGTGCACAATGCCTAGTTTCTGCAATTCTGCGATGGTTTTTCAAGTTAAAATAGGTCGATGTACACATGGACAAAGTTAAGGCAGTGCGCAATGCCTAGTTTGTGCAATTCTCTTATTTTTTTTAAAGTTAAAATACGTCGACATGGACACTGAGTTTGCGTAAGTGTTTGACTTCTTATTTTTTTTTTTTTTGTGTAGAGGGTGGAAGGATCGGCACCATCTTGAAATTGGTGCCGATCTTGGCGTTGAAAAAGAAACGATTCGCCAAGCGATACTATAGAATAAAGTTTAACCAATATATTAACTATCAATAATTAGTAATTGTAATATTGATACAAATAAAAACAATTTATAAAAGTATCATAATAATCACAAAAATTTTATATACTGAATTTAACACATACAAAAACATTATCTCATTCATATAAGGGTAATTTAAATTATGAAAATTGAATTGTAAACAAAAAAAAAAGATTAATTATTGTTGCGAACTAATTTGCAATATCATTCAAATTCAGAAAGCATATATAAATTAAGTGCAAGCATCTAAATACATGAAAAAAATTTAATAATCCATAAATTAATCCTAAAAACTTTTAAGAATATTTGAAGACTAAATTAAGCTGCATAAAGTGAATAATTGTTGAGCAGGCAGGAGACTGCCTTTTGAACGACAGGAGCCTGAGCGGGTAGGATTACGCTCCAAACTGGCCCGTAATATCCAGTTTTACCAAAGCCACATTTAGTTCCTCATTGAATTTCTTGACAGTCACTGAATTTAGGTGGAGGAATACCCATAATCAGTCGCATTCACCCGTATATTAATTACAACGAAGAAAAACCTTCCGATCATTACAAATCGACAATTAATGCACACGTAAAGCAAACAGAGATACTCATTCCAGAGAAAAACATTTTAACCAAAAAAAGAACTCACAAATAAATTTCATCACACGACAATTCTGTTGCGTAGCCATACCTTCAAAGATGATTTATTATTATTTGCGTACTGAGAGACAGACAGAGCATACCTTGCATTCGTTTAAGTCATTCTGCCCGGAGAGCTAAAATTCTGGCAATTCGCAAATTTCGTATATCAAGACGAATTCCGGATATTTCGATATTAGACGATTCCGGATTTCTGCAGTAGGAAATGTCGCCCATACCCTTAAAGAAGCCAAGTTGGCGCAATCAAGGCTGTTCTCCGAACAATATCCAAAAGATGAATTTGGCTATCTTCTTCTGGAATTCGAACCTGACGTAATTCTTATCCAAGAAACACATTTGAAGCCTGCACTAAAAGGGCTTTACGCAAACTATTCTACTTACCGTGCGGATCAAGAAACGAGACGCAGAGGTGGAATCCTCGCTTTTGTTAAGAGCAGCATCTACCATCAACTCAAACAAAATTTTTCTACCTTTTTTGAAAGCAATACAATCAAAATTCAAATTGAGCACAAAAAAAATTCATTATCTCATACCTATATACCTCCTGATAATAATCCCATCATTTCTAAAACTGAGCAGCTACTGGATTTTGACTCACTTTGGAGGAGATTTCAATGCTGGAATCAAGGAGCTAGCAATAGAATAGGACGAGAAGTTTTTAGCATGATTCAAAATAAAAATTATACCATTCATACTATTGATGAACCTAAGCATTACGGCTATAATAGCTCTCCTATTATTGACTTTTCTCTATCCAACAACCTAGTCTATGATTGCCAATTTTCTATTATTTCAGCTCTCACATCTGACCATAATCCCATCTTTCTTGAATTCAGAATAAATAGTTATTTACCTTCACTAGGCAGAAGTATTCGCATCGCAGACTGGAAAAAATTCACAGAAATCATTTCAGATACCTTCTTGGAAATCGCAAAATCGTGAATGAAGACGATATTCAGTTTGAAATCAAGAAGTTTGCGACCTATATTCAACATTCTATCAATTTCTCTACCAATAAATTCATCAGTTCCCATCCTTTTCTTTCTCTTCCAGGCAGCATAAGACAAAAAATGAAATGCAAAAATCGTATTAGGAAAAACTGGCAAAATACAAGAGACCCACGGCTCAAAACGCAACTGAACAGTCTTCAACGTGACATCAAAAAGAACGTTAAGAACTTCCAGACGCAACGCTGCCGAAACTTCTTCAACTCTCTCGCAGCTGAAGATAATTCTCTTTTTGACTTTGCTAAGAAATTTAAGAAATCTTTCAAGCAAATTCTGTCACTTCATGGTACCAACGGATTCCTTTATTCAGACGAAGATAAAGCTAACACATTTGCGGATATACTAGAAGAAACGTTTACGCCCAATGCTACCCCTTACGACAACAATCATATCTCCAAAGTTAATAATACTGTTAGTACCTTCTTAAAAATCCTAAGCCTTTAAACTTTGCATTCTTCGTCCCGCCTAAGGTGGTTGCCGAATTTATTAGCTCCTTCAAACACAAAAACGCTCCACATGTTGACAGTATTTCCAGCAAAGCGCTGAAACGTCTTCCTATCAATGCTATCTCTTGTCTTACTGAGATAATCAACTGTATCATCACATTCTCTTACTTTCCTAATATGCCATTATCGTCGTCTTCCCAAAAACCACATCAAAATTCAACTTTTCCACAGAACTACCGCCCAATTAGCCTTCTCAGTCAACTTTCTAAAATAGCTGAAAAATTTATTCTATATCATCTTAATCAAATTATTTCACAGAACTCCTACATTCCAGAAGAACAGTTTATCTTCCGTCATCTTCATAGTATTAATCATCAGCTGCTTCGTGCTATCAACCATATTACTGACGTTTTCCATTTAAGGTGCCTATCGGAGACATTTTCCTTGATATTGCGACAGCTTTAGATAGGGTCTGGCACCGGGAACTTATATACAAACTTTACAAGTTGAAATTCCCCGATCATTGTATTAGAACTATTGCTTCCTATCTACAAGACAGAAGCTTTGCAGTAAAAAGTGGCGATTCAGTTTCTACCACGAGAAATATTTTCGCTGGTGTGCCCCAAGGAACAGCACTTTCACCATATTTATATAACATTTACACTTACGATATTCCTAAAGACCCAGAAATTACTATTGCTCTTTTCACAGATGATACTGCAATTATGACCCAAGCTTCTATAGTTACTGTTGTCCAGCTCCTTCTTCAACATTACCTTAATCATCTAGAAATTTGGATTCCTCTTTGGAGGACTGCAGTTAATACTGAAAAATCAAAATTAATAATTTTTCGTAGACGACAAACAAATTTCACACCACCAAGACCTGTTCTGTTTGATGAAGAAATTGACTGAGTTGACGAAGTCAAATATCTAGGAGTCATTCTAGATAAAAAAAAATAACTTTTCAGAAACATCTCAGAGAAACTGTAAAAAAAATTAACGTCACGCTTGCAACTATGCGCGCACTTCTTGAAGAAGTCATATGCCCACTTCAAATAAATTCCTCTTATCTATGCTTCGACCAGCATTACTCTGTGCTAGTCCTGTCTGGAGCCACGCCGCCAAAACTCACCTTCTACACATCCAAATTCTTCAAAACAAAGCACTTAGAGAGATTATGAACGCGCCATGGTTCATTCCAAATTTGTATATCCACCGTGACCTCAAAGTAGACGCAATTCAAGAATATATTCAAAAACTTGCCAAAAATTTCTCCTATTCAGTTCTCACTCATCCTAACAACTGCCTCAACTCTCTTAGATGTTCTACATTTCCCAGAGAAAAACACAAATATCCATCTGACATTCTCCTTCCTTAACATTTTTTACTCATAGTAGACTCTTCAGTTCACTTAGACCTTCCACCAGAAATTCACCTTATTCGTCCACTGATGGCGGCCACTTGACTTATAATTTCGTCATTTTGTCCATACTACTCATTTTCTTTTACCGGTGGTCTTCCCCAGATGCAGAGTAAAAGGAGGCACTGCTTTCTGAAACTCTAATTCAGTATATGTTCTTAGTAGTAGTAGTATCTCTAGGTTTACCTCTCACGTGACCACAGGTATACCGCTGAGAAGCAGAGCAAAATTGGAAATTTCAAGGGAGAGAAGGATTGATTACCTACTTTTAATGTACAAAATTTGTTACAAAATGGAGAGCAAACACTATTATATTTAACGCATTCGTTTCTGAATTCAAGCATAAGCTCCCCCGCCGTTTGTTTCTTGAAAATAAAATTTTAAATGTACATTATGTAAAAATCAAATAAACGGAAAATCAATTTCAGAACAAATAAATATTTTGGTATTTCCCAAACAAAGTATTTTCTTGCACAGTTTCGAAGTCCGATAATCATATATCCACGCTGCCAACGATGTTGAAAAACTCACAATTCAATTTGATTGTTTTAATAATGCACAATATTATGATTCAAGAAGTATTAATAGATTACTTTAAAATGTATTACATGAATTCTTATCCTTTCAACAAGCAAATACTATACAATATTAAGAAAACATAAGTTTAAAAAAATAATGTGTAAAAGATTACAAATTTCCACTTCCCAGTTTTTCAGTTAGAGATGACAACAGGAAAGAAGTTCTCTAAGCCAAGAGATAGAATATTCTTTCATTTAACATCTACAGATTTCTCGTTCTTCCCAAGAACATGCCAGTTACGCTGTCTTGATTCTGGAGGTTACTAGAAACAAAGATGTTGGAAACTTGCTTTGCTTTTCTGATAGAAAATCTGATTGGCACTGCATAATTTCGCTCTACGCCAGCTGGTGGAATCACGCTCACGCGATACATAATTCGCCAAGAAAATGATCCTCTTCTAACGTTAGTCGGTATGCTTGCATCACACAAGAAATGTAAAGAAGATTTTTCCTTATCATCACCGATTTTCAAATATCGAGGAATGCGCACCTTCTCCAAATAAAGAATATTTTTCATCCACTTCAGAAATTCTATTTTAGTTCCAAATCAAACTCTTTCTCCCAATTCAGCTTCATCTCCTAAATTTTCTGCAATAATAGTTTCGGAACAATGCAACAAGGCAAGTCACACCAATAGGATCGAAGATTCGATGGGCGCAAAAATTATAATTTTATTCATAATCCTTTCAACACAAAGGTCACTCAAACTAGTCATACTGATACCCAACATATCTGCATCTTTGTCTCACTGCGTCCTGAAAATATTTGTAACGGGAGTGATTTCATCGGTGATATTTTTCCATTCCCAGCCTCTCAAGTTGAATTTTCGTTCAGCCATAATATTGGTTGCAACTTGATGAAATGTTTTAATTCTTGTTCGCTCGACTTGTTACACAATTATCCACAAAGAAACTTTTTACCAATAATTTTAACACATTTTCTGGATACTCCCTATCTTTACCGTAAACACTTTGCAAATGGTGCAGAATCACAACTCGAAGCAAGAAAGGACTACATAATGTAGTGTCACACCAAAAGCTACACGGCGATGTCGAAAGTGCTCGGTTGGCCGTTTTCTCCAATCTACAAAAACCGCAAATAGTCTTTATCAGAACCTGTAATACACGTTTGTAAAAAAGCATTGCGAATGTCGGCTATAATACCAATTTTCTCCAACCGGAAACGATACAAAATATTTGGTATTAACTCAATTAGATCAACTCCAAGATCCTACCAGCGGACGAGCGGTAAAATCGCTAAACACTGGTAGTTCGGTCCGAGGTTCGAATTCCGTGAACGGGCTCGTTTCATGGGCTTCATTACCAATATAGCTGTCATTACCAACATATCTCTGGTAAATTCCAGAAGCATAAAAGTTTAAAGCACACAAAATCTGTTTTAAATAAACAAATAACTATATATATATATATATATATATATATAACTGTATTATAAATATATTAACATATGCAGTGAAAGAAATTGCAGTACATATTCCTATTTATATCCTTTTTAAATAGATACTACTAGCGTCCGAGCGGTAAAATCGCTCAACACAGGTAGTTGGGTCCGAGGTTTGAATCCCGCGAACGGGCTGGCGGCATGGGCGTTTTCGTGGTTTTCCCCACGTATAACGTCTATACAAATTAGTTTCCCTTAGAAAGTCCTCCATGAAGGCAACCCTTAGGCAGATAGCCCTCGAGGCTTTGCCGTAATCACATAAAACCAAACACTTTTTAAATCTGAATAAAAAATACACAAAACTGATGTAATATCTAAAAGCAGACCACATAAAATATCTGATAATTATAAATCATGCATTAAAATAATTACAAGAATTTAACTTGAATTATGCAGGAGATTCTAAAAACTGCTGGAAATTGACATTCATATCGGTACAATTAAAACTATTCAAATAAATTTTTTAATAAAAACCACCTTTTTAACTAAAAATGATAGGTTCAATAAAAGCCTATCATTTTCTATCTTCACTGCGTGCAAGAAATGTTGTTTCGCTGCTTATGTAACTCAATCGAAAATCTTTTCAGATGGATTAGTGATACCCAAAGCGTCAAGAGTCCACAAATCTGAAATGTAAATAATAGTTGTGAGTACTAAAGTAATTAACAAACCCGACCTCTCATTATTTGCGCGACAATGACCAGCCAACTCAACTTTGTTTCAATTGCAGTAAGTCTACTCTTTAGCTGAAGATAGTTCCCTGTGATTAACTTTCTCGCAATGTCTGCTCCGATGAGAACTGCAATCGGATCTTCGAAATCTTCTGTTAGATGATGCCCTAGTTTCCGAGTTCTTTAAAGGATGGCCGTTTGTGAGTTAATATTGTCATCAATCACTACTACTTGTCCAAGTCCTTTGCAAGTATCGTGAACACATCATGTTGGCAAGTTTATAAGGTTTCTCCTTCAATCTCTTGACTTTCTTCGTGAGCATAAACTGTGAAACCCTATGTGGAGGACAGTGAGCAAATCTAGGCTATGTCCTTTAGTGTTGAAGAACTACAAAGTCAGAAGGAGGGTTTAAAGTGACCCTTTAATTCAAATAATTACAACTCTCCAACTTGAGAGTAAGCCACTACTTGGGCTGAACTAAAATAATATGAAATAAAGTGTGTTAACAGATAAAATACCTAACTTAACTTTAAGTAGGAAGGCGAGGGAAGCCTAACTCTTAGTGAAATGCAATAAATGCGAATTTCACTAGCAACCACTAGAAATTGCAAATTGCCTATGCAGGCGAACTTTCAGTAGACAGAGGAAATCTTTGAGCGCACAGCCTTACGGCGATAAATCCAAGACTCTGATTTTCCCCTCGTTAACTCCTTCCTTTTAAACTGCTAACAGATATATGCGATTTGCATAAATATCTCGCTCGCGCTAAATTCGGGCAGCAACTGAAACTTTGAGATATCGATAGGAAAGTTCAAACTCAAAATAATTTGGTTAATTAAAATAATGAATGCTACAAGTTGACATAGTGGAACCATCGAACAAGGCATGCTGTAGATAATTTTTTCGTTTAAAACTCTACTTCATGTGTTCCGCCGTTGTTTTGAGAATATACGATAGTTGAGAACCATAATTTATTACTGCTCTTGCTTTATGCTTACTATTTTTCTACTTCACTAACACTGCTAAAGTCTGTAAAAACATTAGAAGATTTAGAAAAGATGGCCAGAGCTTCGTCTTCTTGTACCACTGGTTCGCACAGTTCATTATTTTTGTGAAAAGTGGAAGAATTATATTCTCGTGACAAAGTTCTGCACAAAACTGAATGGCGTTTTCCCCCACACATTTGGCAATTCATTTTGGAAGGGTCACATTAACTGCATGTCTCTCTCTTAAACACAGAAAACAGTAATGTGCTTTTCAACAGCACTTTGTTTTTCTTGTAAACTTAATTTAGGAGCTCTTACAGTTCCACAATTTATGCTGCTAGGAACAAAATATTCATATTTTCTTATTATTTGGATTCAATGCCAAAAGTTCTGTGCTGATGACATTTTGGATTGAATTTTCCTTTCAATAGCCTCTCAGCTGTCATTAAAATAACTTGCCTTTTCACACTGGTCAAAACAAAATTCTCTCCTCCTCTACCACTTCAAGAAAGACAAAAAGGCGATCTAGATCATTAGTAGGCATTACCTTAATCAAAAGGAGAGTTTCTTCAGATGACTCCTCTCTCGTTCTTCGATGACCAGTTCTAAACCGCTCCCATGCTTTAAAAGTTTCATCCAGAAGAGCTGACTCAACAAGAGGGCTTAGCATTACAGAGCATATTTATCACTGGTAACTAATAAAATCTCTTTAGCCCTTAGTTTCATTTCCAACTGGTCATACAATTTCGAAGTAAAGTTTTTTGTGACTTATATTTTAACAACACAATGGATAACAGACTGCAAACATAAACTTCGAATAATAACTCCTCCCTACCATAGTGAAATGTTACTGTTTCCCCACTTTTTTATAGTTTTCACTGCCAGGGGGAAACTTCTAATTAACCCATCAGTGTATGCACCCTTCTCCATAGCTTGAGCTAAAATATGCATAAATGCCGATTATCAAGATTTCAGTCTTTATGAATTTTTTAAAATTGTTCCCTAAATCCCATGAAAAGTCGGTACATTAATTTTACGGCAATGCAATAAATTATTTGGTGCAGTACTTACAGCTCTGGGAACAGATGAGCAAGAATGCTTCTTTTTTTTCATTAGATTGTTTATTCTCCAAAACTTCCCAATTGTCAATATAACTCTCTGATAATCAATTTCTTCCTAATTCTGTTGGGAAGCAAACGAAAGGTCTCTAAATTCATATTCACATGCCACCATTAGTTTCGCTTTCTCTCCAATAACTTTTAAATTTCGAAATTTTATCTTTGACATATAACTCAGTTTTGCTTTTATAAGTTACTGCAAGCAGTCATAAATAATCTTTCACCCTGTTTTTGAGAAAATTTTAATTTTTCCATCAGGTAAGTATAACAAACTCAACAATTATAACTTGTTCGGATCACAATAGATGTTCTGTCCGTATATGCCAGATGTCAGATATCCATATCAAAACTCAATTGCAACTTGATGTTCCTAATATTCAAAAGCTCAAATCAAGTGCAAAGTACTATCACAACACTCTTTATTTTCTGTAACATTAATAGTTATAAAGTTTAAATTTTAAAGCACCTTATGAATTTGAAGACAATTCTACAGTTGAATTCAAAAAACATAAAAAGACTTTTTTGTTGCCAGATTCTGAATTACAAACTTATAAGCATTAAACATGTGGAGTTTCACTGACAATATGCATGTATAAATTTAATGCTCAGTTTCTACATATGCAGTGGACATTGTACCCCATATCTGAAGCTGGTAACTACTTAGCTTTACTTGATATTCTCTATCTTATTGACTCACATAACTACCATCTATCTTGGTGGGGTGCCCTCATCCACTTCCTTGTCACAACAGGGTGCTATGAATATTGATGACACGCTCTTTTCGATATATTTTAATTTAAAGTGATAAATAACTTGCTGCTCTGCTATGGATGTTCAGAAAAAGAAAAAAAAATAATGTATCAAGAAATAAAAAATTAAG
>KK114431.1:288985-395409 GCA_000611955.2 Stegodyphus mimosarum
TTTTATATATAAAATAATTTAAAATTTCCTATCCATTTGCATTATTTCTGCTTTCTTTCAAGTTAGAATTCACTAAGCAAACAAATTTGTATGAGATTAAACTTAAGATGCATTTAAAAATTAAGAATAAACAGTTTAGTTCATAATTATAAAGCTTATTTGATCTCCTAAACAGCCAATATTTAACGTAAAAGTTAAGAAAAAAGTCTTATAGCGAATAATTTTCAAGATATTGAATACACAGATTTACTGTAATCAAAAGTTTGAGTGATGTCACAGAAGTCAAAACTGCACACATTGCTTGTTTTATCATTAGAAATTCAGAAACTAAGTTGCAAACAATGCATTTCAGCTCTTAATATCAATGGAGATATCAATCTTCATTCAATAGTCATGCAAAACAACAATGCATAATTAGTTTCATATCGAATGATGTTTTATATGTACGCAAAGAAATGGATAAAGCTTTTCAACAATGCATAGCTCCAAGTAACAAAAAACTGGTACCCATTACAACTGTTAGTGCAATTAGATATGCCAGAACACTTTATTGGAAGAAATATCCTCATATTGCCCTATATTATTTCAAGATCTGACTGAAAATAATCTTGTGCACATATTTCTAGCAAATAAGTAAACATCATTCTCTAGAATCAGAAGTACAAGTTACACTCCAGGAAAAAATAAGATATATATTTGTTAACGTGATTATCTAAGGATCAGAAGTATATATTGAGAAACTATGGAAAAAGTAACTACATAAAAACTATGAGAAAAGTTGCGTTCCAAAAAAATAACATATGTAGTTAACAAACTATTTCTGTTTAAAGAAGAATAACTTTTATGCTTACTAGTTAAGTATCATCAAATTTTTGATAATACTGAAAGAATGTTAAATAATATAAATATACTTGATTTATCTTTGAAATGTTTTGATTTTTTAAAAATTTTAAAGGATATTTTTACGAAATTTTAATTCTATTTTATTTAATTAATTCATCTGGTTGATTTATTTTTAATCAAATTGAATATGAAATGATCTCAATTAACATTGTTTTAAGTATAATATGCATAAATATTGTGAGTAATATGATTAAACCAATAAATGCAATTATTATCATCAATTTCCTAAATTATAACAAGACAAATTTTCTTTCATAACATTTCCTCAGAAGTATAATATGCATTTCTATGTATATCACAGGGGAGATAAAGTTATTAGCATTATATGACCTCCATAGTGTCCTTAAGATTCTAGGATGTAAGTGAAAATTTTCTGCCTAGTAATATATAAATCTATTTTGTATTTTTGTTTTTCACTACGCTTATGGTAATGAGATATTATGAGGTAAGCATTTAAACGCAGGCAGAATTAAATATTGTGTAACTTGTCTCCAGAAAATCTAGTTTTTGGAATTTCTAATGGAACTCATATTTCCATTATTAATCAGTACAGAAATCTGCAATGCTTGGGACCAGAGGTTGTGCGGATTTTAGGAACTTCAGGACGGAAAAGTGAAAAATAAATAAAAAAGGCATATTAGATACATTTAATTAAATTATTATATACAATAATATACATTATTACGTTAATTTATTATATGTGTTAAATTATTATACATATATATATATTTATTATATCATTCATTTATATTAGCAGTAACAGGAATATTTTAAAGCATTAACCCTTTGCGACATGCTACCTTTTAAAGTTCCCAGATGAGTACACAGGCAAAATTTTGTAAACATAGCACTTACCGTTTTAATTCTGCGGGTGCGCCCTGAGTGGGCACACTGATTGAATAGAGATTCGGAAAGAGGGCTGAAGCGGGCATTGCTGGGAAGCCCATAACCGAATAAAAGATGATTAAAAATCACTAGCTTCTGATAATCATAGCAGATTTGGCATTACCCAGGGTACACCACGGGAAGGCTTGCTACTCTACATCCCCCCAAAAAATAAAGAAAAGAAAAAACTCTTCTTGGTTATATAATAATATGTGTAAACATGAAAAAAAAGTGACTTGGTCAGGCTTCTCCGATCCATTTTCAAAATAATTAAAAATCAAAAAAGATAAACCAATATTATACCTACAATTCAGAAAATGTAATCTATGAAATAAAATTAAATAAATATCTACAACTCAAAACTATCACATTGTAGCGAAGAAAACTTCTTTCAACATAAGCGGAATAAAAAAAAGCACTATTCTAGTGAAACTCAAAGAGCTAACTGATAAAATTACCCCTGACCTTCAGAAAAACACCTTAACAATTTCTTAGCCCTCGAGAAACAAACAAAAAAGAAAAACAGGAAATGAAACACAGATGTGCACTTATCCTTCTGTACTTTATGAGCTCACCATGAAGAAAATACTGCGGGGAAACAAACATACAGTTCTATGTCTAGCCCCAGCAGCGCAGTGTGCCCATTCTGGGCTCACCAGCTGTTTATCATTAGATATTAGGAAAGATATCAAGGAAAAATTTAAAACTAATATAGGAAAAAGAGATCAGCATACAGCCTTGAAACTAACAGAGAAATTTCTTTTCAAACAATTCATTTTATATCTGAAAAAAAGTCTTGAAGATTTTTTTTAAAAAACGTGGGTCTTAAAAAACTAAACATGGCTGAAATGTACGGACAGATTTTTGTTGTGATGCCATCTAGTATTAATAAAGAAGGTCAAAAGAAACCGATAGTAATATATAAAACCTTTTTCATTTAATTTTTCTGTGTGTACAGAGGCAGAATTTTAGGTGTGCCCAGACCGAGCACACCGTGCCGCAAAGGGTTAAAGACATGTAAAAATAAGGGATTTTAATAAAGCATTGAATAGTTCAAAGATTTTTTTGATACAGGTTTGTTTTAAAACTTTAGCGTGCTGCAGAGTACGTTTTTTTTTGTAAATTCTATAGGGGTTATAATCTCGTGCTCTGTTATTCTAAATATTTTAGGTCTTTTTCACCATGTTCCAAACACACATTAAAAGATATTTTCTCACTACTATCAAATTTGCTATCTGTGTCAGTGTCGGAATCGTTTTCTTACTGTGGCGAGTTCAAAACAGAGCCAATGTTTTCATCATCCTTATCCGATACGCCAGTGTTGGCTCATCTGAACACATCATCCATATTAAAAACCTCTTTTGGGCTAAGATTTTTTTTCTGTCACTAACACCGAATCATTATTATTTGGCAATTATGACGTCATTATTGGATAAATATTTTCCTTTCATTCTCCATGTTGCGGTTTCTGGAACCTCTAAATTGAACGTTTACATTTTAAAAGCATACTTGCCAACCTCCGAAGCTCAAAAATCGGGAGATTTATTTTCAACGACCAAA
This sequence comes from Stegodyphus mimosarum, assembly GCA_000611955.2. Lineage (NCBI taxonomy): Eukaryota > Metazoa > Arthropoda > Arachnida > Araneae > Eresidae > Stegodyphus > Stegodyphus mimosarum. The sequence continues at coordinate 292,334 of KK114431.1, forward strand.
ACATTTTTAAATGATAAAAATATAATTTTTAATAATGAATTAACTTTAAATCGCCACTAATTAATATCTGAAAGTTCATTTACTAATTCTTAAATGCAAACAGTACATTCTGCATTAATAATATTTTGGTCTTCTGTTTCCGTAGAAAAAATTAACTTTTCATTTTCATCAATACCACTCATGTCGTCCTTGTTTTTTTGTACAAATATGTTTGAGAACACTGGCCCTCCACCATGTGAAATCGAGAAACCGCAACGACCAACGATACACGTCACAAATTCATTACAGTTCCTTGAAGAAATATTAGAAGGGAAGTCATCTGTGTACGATTTTTGAAAAACACCTGAGTATTTTATCTTTTTTGCAGACATAACTAATACGAAATATTGTAATTTCATTCAAAAAGCAGAAGCGTGTTGTAATTTCTCACTGGTGAAATTACTTTGGCTTTTTAAGCAACCGAGAGAAAAACAAGGTGCTTACAGGCACCCCAAATCACTTTTTCGGGGAAGCAAATAACAAAATATTAAGCCAAGCTACATAAAAATCGTGAGAAATTTTAAGAATAAGAGAAAATCAGGAGAAATATATTATAAACCGCGTTGGTGGAAGAACGGTCAAAAATCGGGAGAGTTGGCAACTCTGTAAGAGGCAATGCGGATTTTTGATATTTGACTGTAATGACACCTTTCATGGAATAATTTAAACAGAAAACAATTTCAGAAGTTGTATTATTTTATGTAGAAGTCAATCTACTATTATCTTTAGCTTTTGTTTCTGGTCATTCACTAAGCTGAAGGATTTCTGAAGAAATTATACTATGTATGTCCTAACTTTTTACTACTAAAATATTAGTTATCAATGCCATATCCACATAAAGATTCTATTTTACTATGATCACTTAAATTATCCACTAAAAATTCATGTAGCACAGAGGAACTAATTGCTTTGAATTTACATTCCTATGCCTGTCTTTGCTATTTAAAAGCATGTTTACTGAAAACTGCTAATTCTCCTATTTTTTAACTGCAATAATTTAAAAAAGCTTTTTAATGCTGTGATAAAAAATTTTTATTTGGAAATTAATGTTTTTAATAGTAAAAATCACACAGTTGCATGTAATTACTAGTTCGACTGGACAGATGAAAACGAGCAAGACAGGAAGGAAAGCTTATCAGCAAAATGGCTTCAATGGGTCTTACAAGGAGGAGAAATGCTGATAGCTGATGCATTACTTCTATCTCCAAGGGGTAAGCCAAAACAATCTTCTTTAGTAAGATTGAGAAGGGGCTGTATCCCAAAAATGTATTGCTTTGAGTATAATCAGATTACACAGGAATTGTGCACTATGAATTGTTACCACCAAATCAGACTATTCGGAAAAATACTGTTCCCAAATAGCATCAAAGCAAAGCACTCAGAATAGGCCAGTCGTTAAGGTGTCTTTCATCATGACAATACTGGGCCCCACGTTTTGATGAATGCCAGAAAGGTTTACTGAGTATGGTTGGGATGTTTTCTGTCACCTCCTATATTCATCAGACACTGGCATCTCAGATTTTGATCTTCTTCAGGTCACTTGAAAATACTCTGAATGGCCTTTAAATTCACTTTGGAGACTATTGTACAGCACTCCAATAACGTTTTCATGAACAAACCTAATAACTTTTACAAAAAGTAGTTTTCTAGTTACCGGAAAGATGGCAACACAGAACAAAATGGTGCTTATGAGATTCAATGAATTTTTTTTTACGATTTTGTATTACTCCATTTCTACTTATCACCAAAATACTGCAAAACTTTCCAGATGGCTCAATAGATTAGTTCTGAAGAAACAATACGCATGTACTAATACACGTATTAAAAAACCTTGGTATAAACACTGGACCTTATGAATAAAAATTAAATCAATCACAGAAAAATCTATCTGAATTCTACTAAGCCTCACTACGAATTTTCTTTGTACAGCAATCGTTATCAGCACAAGAAGCACATTTTACAAAGTTTAACATTATAAGTGACTTAAGGGGGGGGGGAAGAGACAGGCAAATCTTTTCCAAATATCATAGAAACTAGTACCATAACAATAGACAAGGACTTTCTTAAAAATATTAAGTGTATGCGAATTTAACAGCTCCTTAAAACCAATGCATAATTGAAGGCAAATTAGAGGAGACAATACAGGCTTTAATTTAATCTCAAATTTATTAAGACACAAAAAGTCACATGACTGTCTCAAACAATTCTCAAGCATACTCACAAGCATTAAACTTTAACAGTATACACGACCTTTAACAACAGTTTTTATATAAAAAGAAATAAAGGAAAACATAATAAAGAAAAATTAAATGCTTAAAAAATACTCTTACAAAATTTAGCTCACTTTCATAATACTCATAATCGGAAATACTTTCAAAAATAACAATTCTACCAATTTGCTATCAAGCAAACTAAAAAATAATAATAGTAAACTTCTGTGATTAAAAATTATTTAGAAGAAGAAAGGAAAAAAAAATTGTTAAATCCACTTTCCTATAACTCAGAATTATAGTGTCAGAAAAGGGGGAGATGATCAATAAGAATTTGCATGCCAATGGAATACCATAATTCATTTATTTTATAATTATATTTGTTTATAATATCTATAATCATTGCTAGATTTGAAAAACATTTTACAATTCATGAGTTTTTTAGGAGGATGAACATCTGAAAATGGAATATTAACTTGGAATTTTCATATTTCTTACAATTCAAATTCATTTTCATAAATGACAGTAAATTTTTCAAATATATTGCTTGTACACACCTAGCATCTTTTCCACAATACAGTTGTATCACACTTACTGGTTAACAATGGCTCTCCAATGCTCAAAACATAAATATCTTTTATGCATTAATGAAAAAATACAAAGTACTATATTTGCCAACATTTACAATTTCTGTTAAACTATTAAAGAGAAAATATGTACACTGACCCCCCAAATATTTTCCCATTTATTATATTAAATTATATAAAATATATTTATTTATATAATCAGAAAAGATATGAATACGTAAAAGCTTACAGAAATACTATCTTAAGAACATGATATTTATCTATTTTGCCTCATATTTAAGGTAAAATGTCTTACATAAAAATTCACAGAAAAGACCAAAGGGAATTTTAAGATGCATAATTATACGCGATATACTGACCATTAATTTACATTACTTATGTATGTAGTTAATAAATTTCCAAAATTCTACACAAATATTTAAATTTCAAGAACCATATGTAATACTTGGACATAAATTCTTCAACATGCCACCATTCATACAATTTGGAAACCTACTTTATCACATATTATCTTAATGGAACACATATGAACAAACACTTTAAAAGAAAACATTACAAAGATTTGTTTAACACAAGTATTTAAAAGCCTGGTTGATTTACATTTTACCTGAAATATAAAAATTCACCACACTGTAGAATTTAAAAAAATTTGAAAAAAAAAAAAAAAAAAAAAAAAAAAAGCTGTATCAGAAATGTCTGCAAGATTATTCTGACTTTGAAAATACATAAAACTCTTAACACATACATTTCTTTTTCTGCAATAGATAATGAAGAAAAGTACTTGTTACATAATGCTGTATAAGATAATACATGGAGAATTTTGAGATTATTCAATTCTCTCTCAAAAATGTGAACACATTTATACAAAATAAGTTTTTATGAACAATCAAATTCACACAGCAAATTTTCAGAAAAACTGAGATTTTGGTTTTCAATACAGCTTTAACTTTTAATAAAGCAATTTTTAAGTATGCCGCACATATTGACAATTTTTAGGCATAAAACTGAGAAGCAGTATTTGCTTTAATAAACATTAAAAAATTACAGAACTTCTCACTAATATATATAAAAATTTTTTTGATGTAACACATGAACCTCTTTATTATGGAAAAACTGTTAAACATGCTGTTGCCGCCACATCACAAGGACATCTGATTTCCCAATACACATAAAAATAACCTGCACATCCAATATCCCCAAATTTACTTTTTACCATTTCACAGATTAACTATTTCTAAAAAAAGTTACTGAAACTTTGCACACATATAACATACAAAAAGGATGCACATGCAATAACAATGACATGGTATGTAGGGTAAACAAATCAGTAGGAATTTGTCTTTACAACTCCTCCATCGCCTTCAGAAACAAAGCGTTTTCGTCCACTGTAAAATAAGTGTGAAGAAAAAAAGGTAAGATTAAGTAGTAAGTGTTTTCCATGTTTACTATTTAAAGTATAGCAATATTAACATTTCAATCATGAATACACACATACAGATATAAAAAAAACATATATTTTATTAAAAGAGGTTTCTGATTTTTCAGTCGGTACAAACTAACCACGTATAAACATTTCTCTTCCCTTTACTTTTCAATTTTTTGAGGCATGCGATGTAATATTAAAGTATTGCCTGTAACTACATTGGCATGAAAATTAAAGGAATAACAGCAAAAATATGCCTTGCATAAATTCCATAAAGCGAAGGAAAATGAAAGGTAACTGGTTGGTAGCTTAAGGTCATGATTATTATCATGTACTCCAATGGGATTTAACTTGACTATGCAGAAATGTCCAATTTTTGTATCAGTTCTTTTGGCTAACATGGAAAAAGTGCAAAGGGATGCTTCAAGCTAAGAACTGTATAGTAGCTGGATAAAATTTTCATATGTGGAAGATGGGGCATGTTGAAGGTGATGGATTAAGAGAAATGACATGCAACTGCTAGAATGGAAGCAGGACAGACACATAACATAAAAACCTAAAAGCAGCTCAACGTATGTCAAAAATCTAAAAACAGTTTGAATATGCTGATGATGCATGCATACAACTAGGTCAAGGTTGATACCATGTCACACTAGACTTTCAAAACCTCTGTTTGGCAATGATTACCAAAAGAAACTAACTCATGTCAGCCCTGATTACATGGGAGTTTGCTAAAGCTATAAGATCTCAACTACTTAGATATATTGTGCATCATATGCTGCATGCAAGGAAATCCATGATTTATGTCCCATTAACTTAAGCTTCACAATGTTTCTAGATGTAGTGGTACAGAGATCATGATGACTGGAGTATCACAGATTAATTCCCTTTACTGATGAGTCTCATGTCTGAACAGTGATCTCAGATGTGCTACAATATGGAAGGAGCAAAAACGTATTATAAACCTATAAAAACATCAGTACAATTGGTATAAAGTTGACAGAATCATGATATCAGCAGGTACAAATTTGAATGCTTGCACTGGCATACATATTCTAAACAGCATGATTACGAATGCTGAAATACAGAGAAGAGATTCTCGATCTTTACATGAAATTGTTAAGCAGTACAATCAGTAATAACTTCCTTTTAATGTACAACAGTGTTTAGCTCCATCACTCCGCAATAGTAACTTATTATCTTGAAGGAAACTGGTGGATGGAGTGGGTCATGTACTATCTGGATTTAAAACTGATAGGATGTGCAGAAAATACTAGGATGCTAAGATGTGTATCACTTCAGACCCCACCCAGCACTCTTCAGGAGTTTCAAGTTGCTATTCATCATGAATACAATTTGTTATCCCAGGACAATCAAATACACAGCATAGAAAACTGCTGTGAAGTTTGCATTTTGGTCAGAGGTGATCTCACATTTCATATTATTTCAACGTTTCCAAATTCCACTTTATATCTCATTTCATATATTCTATTTATTTATTTATTTGCACAAATCAGTAACCCTACATTTTGAAGATAAGTCAGGGATATGTCAAAATACAGATCTGTTGACTCAGCTTAAAATCATACAAGTTACATGACTCCATAAAGTTGTCAATCTAATTTTTCCTTCCAAAGTACTTCTCATAAAAGAATTCAGAATAACTTAATACAATTTAAAAATTTATCAATGAGCATATTACAGATTTTTTTAAAAGATTTTCTTTTTGCATAATTTTTCATTACAGCCATTTAACTCTAAAGAACTGATATCATTATGAATTTCACAGGAGGAAATTTGAACATAATTTAACTCAATATAATTAAACAAGTAACTTTCAAATAATTTCATTTAATAATATAACACATGAAATTTGAAAACATACTTGACTTCAAATGGAAATAATACTTTCAGAAAGAAACATTTTAACACAAAAATAGTTTCAAGAAATTATTTTTAAGATTTCCAACTTACCGGGATGGCATCTTTCTTACAACTTCATCTAATAAAAAGCCAGCATTGTGACATTTAGTAACAAATTTCTCCAATACAGTGTAAGCTTGAGGCACATCAATACAAATATCAGGCATTTCATCATATACCCGGAAGAATCCCTAAGAATGAAAAAAAATTATAACAGATTATTGAATGAAAAAAAAAGGTATAAAGCATTATCAGCAAGTTTTAATCTTTGCACAAAAGGTTCAATAAAATGGGCATTTTCTCCAATGATGAATTTTTGAGTTTAATTATACATTTTAAACATAACAAATCTACATCTACATACCAAATCCTTTTTTTTTTGAGCTCAACATTTAAATTAAAAGTAAATTAACATACTAAACACCTACATAACAAATCCTTTTTTTGAGCTCAACATTTAAATTAAAGAAATTAAAAGTAAATTCTTTAAATCTGATTTTAATATTAAATAATAAGAACATCGAATTCCTGTTCACCTGACTATGTTAGAGCCATTAAGAACTTGGAATTTCTGTTCACCTGAGTATGCAAACGAAATTTCACCAGTTATCAATTTTTGATAAATCTGGGTTAGACAGCAATTAGACAGAAAGTAAATTAATAGATGTCTTCAAAATAGAAAAATTATTTATAATGCTTTTCAAATGTGCATGTAGTACAGGTATAACGGCAATATTTTTGCAAAAGGAAGAACACATTGAAAAATGCAAAAAAATTCTTCAATAAAAATGCCCATTTTTATAAAACTGGTAATATTAAATAAGTAGCATTTGACTGCAAATAGCTCAATTTTTCATTCATTTCTTTTTCACACTAACATGTTTGCTTTATGGCTATACTATACAAATATTCAAGAAATAATGAATATACTGTGGTTTTATTGCATTATGGCAAAGCATATGAGGGCTATTGCCTATGGGGAAGGATGCTTTTTGTGAAGGAACTTTCGAAGGGAATTAATTTGTATCCATGCCACATATAGGGAAAACCATGAAAATGGTCATGCAGCCAACCTGCTCAATGGGATCAGAGTCCAAATCAAACTACTAGTGTTCAGCGACTTTACTGCTCAGGCCAGATAATTAATATAACCAAAAAAATTAAGGTAGCTAACTAACAACAAAAAATAAAAATCAAACTTAAAACAAAGAAAACAACATAACAGAGTGTAGCTGAAAATTCTTTAGCCTTTTTTCAGACAGCAGCCAAGACATGTTTCTGAATTTTATCTGGATGATTATCAAAATAAATTCAGAAAATTGAAAGTAAAAGGAATAATGTAAAAAATAAATCTGAATTTTTGCAATTTCTAATCAGTAAAATAACACACACACATTATAATCATTGCGATTAATGGGTTATTATTAATCATAACCAAATAAACTGTTTAACATGAATAATTTATGAGAATTTATTGTATTAACTAGATGTTATAATTTCTAATAATAAATGATAAATATAATTATTTTCAATGCATTCAGTTTGAGATTTGCCATTGCACATGCCCATGTTTTTCTCGCATCAAGCATCTCACTATTATGCAATTGTATAGCTGCTGTGAGTATGTGAGATTGTTTTTGTCTGTTCGCAACAGCTAGAGAAAATCAGTTGATTGTTTATTTTATATACAGGGGCCCATACGTTTTTTAGGATGCTCACAAATACTTCACCTTTTACAGTTTTAAATGTTACACATGCTGCATAGTGAGAATTAATGTTACTTTCTTTGTCAGCTGCTAATATGTGCATGATTGTTTTGAAATTTCAACAAATATTATTGTATTTGCAAGCACAATGGATGATAATCTGAAAGTCATAAAATCACAATTCAACGATTATTTGGATGTTCTCAAACTGGGGAAAAAAATTACATACAAAGATTACAATTCATTTTTTGCAACAGTTATTAAAAGCAAAGAGAAGACTTCTGGGGTATCACCAGAAGATTATAAACGACTATAAAAATATGATATAAGAATTTGTAATGTTAATAAAACTCAGCATTCCAGTTTAAAATGAAAAAGATCCAGATAGTTATTATACTTTTAAGGAGGTGAATTTTTAAACAATTTATGAGATTCATATTACAGTTGGTCATGGAAGGTGAAAAGAAAGATTAAAGAGGTTAAGATACTGTATAAGAACATTACAGTCATAATGATGTTTTTAAATCTATGTGAACCTTGTCAGAAGAAATAAAATGTTCTAAGAGCATTTAATAAAATTAATTCAATTAAAAGCATTTAAAACAATGCACTGAAGAATTTGCTTAGTATTTATTGGATGAGTTCACAATATTTGGAGCATCATGCAGCTTGCAAAATAACAATGGCCATGAAATTGCTAATAAAATTATTGCAAAGTTTGTGGAATAAACTCAAAATTATTCAAGGAAAGCCAAGAAGACACTATCTATCACAAGGCTCAGTTGAAACAGCAAACCAAGGCATTAAAGAGATGCTATCCGCTTGTCTTGAAACAAACTATGATCAGAAGGAATAAAAATTCATTCAATTTACTGAATATAGTGCTCATCACTTTAAAATAGATCACATTCCATATAAAGCTACAGTCAGCTGTAAATCTATAGCATGTTTAATAACCTATTTGCCACTTAATACTTAGTCGGGAATTGCAAGAAAAGATCTTGCTGTATTAACCCTTTTATTTTCCTATACGACTTTAAAAGCCCCATTAATTGTATATTTTCAGCAAGATCCTACTGAGGATTTAAAGTCCTTGTATTTTAAGGTTCTTTTAATCAAAATTAGATGGCAGCAGGAACTTGTTTTGTACGTTAAAGATTTATAGACCAATTTAACTGCTAATACATTGTTTGAAATGGCCATTTTGGAGGAAGTGCTATTGCTTAATTTTAAAGAACTGGATTTCTGATTAACTATGGAGATAAATCTCTCATATTTTTACTGCCATGTACAAATACGTTTGAACTCACTGACCAGTTGCTCCACCTATGATACAATCTACCTCAGAAAGACACTGGCAACTTAATGGATTCCACAGCAAATCAAGTATCAACTTGCACAGCTGCTAGGGCTAGCTTTACAACCTACTGATTTTCACATTATTTGTACTGCTACACAAAAATAAATTCCTTTCCCAATACAGTTTTCGATCATTTGTTCATCTGCTCAAACAGTATAACACTGCTGAGTTCCGTAGTAGTGGCTCAATTCTTTCTGGGTATATATCTTTTTGCAACACAATGTATAAGTGCAGGGGTCAAAGGAATGAATAAAAAGTTAGATTTCGTAATTTTTATAAAATTGATGCCTTTAAATTTAAGGACACTTAAAACATGACTATCTGCATCATTTAAAGCGTTTTTATAATTGAAAGATATGTCTATGACGAACAATCGCAAAAATAAAGGAGGGGTAAAGATTTCAATGGGAACGGTGAAAAAATTGTATTACATGTATACATATTTCCAGATAAAGAAAAACATGCCCCTAATTGACACTTATGAAGTTATGAACATTCTGCTTTTAACCTTACACTGCTATGCATGCCTAAATTACGCATTATTCGCAGAATAAGAGCACAAATTTTATTCATCTGTATTTGCCACTAACCCTACATATTAGCATAAGGAAAAAAAAAATAAATAAAAACACTGTATTTACCAAGCAGAACAATTATCTTATAAATTGGTATGGAAAACTGTAATCAAGCATAAGCATCACGATGAGGAAACAAAATTATTACTGTACATTTTACTTGGCAAAACCTTAGCAAACTTTTATTAATGAAATTATAATATAGTGGTTATGAACATTTGGAAATACTAATGTATTAAATAACACATTAGAAAGAGACCTTAATTATAACTTTACACAGAAAGTAGTAGTTTAAATGTGCCACAATGGGGAACATGTTTATATTACAGTATGCTGAATATACATGCATTTGTGATCAATAAATAAGTAATCTATTCTTAAATACGAAAATACAATTCAATTAAAATTTAAATGTACGCTGGAGCTGCACTGTCCATTAACACAGAATTTGGAAGGGAGAATAGAAGCAAAGCTATCCAAGCATTTTTCGTAATATCAAAATGATAAATAGAAGAGTTTCGTATGACAAACACATTCAATAAAAACCATGCATTTTGCCCAAAGCACATAAAAACCCCCCAAAAAGTTGTACTGTAGTTATACAAAGAAAATCAAAATAACAAACTTTACAATCTGTAATAACAGAATACACCAGAAATAAACATTCATTTCTCTTCAAAATGGCACATATAAAATTTCTCATCACTCTTTTTCTCGTGTGCTTATACCACACTGGTGTGCAAAAATTAAGGACGAAGTCGAAAAATTAGCATATCAGCTGAACGAAGAGGCAGAGCGGACAGAAAGGCCAATCAGGAGATTAAGTAAGGTGATGTGCGGTAGCACATGCGCAGATATGCAGGTAGACGTAATGGGGGAGTGTCTGAGTAGTATAAAGCATGTTGTCGGTGTAAGATCAGTATTTCTGGCAAAGAGATTGCACGCCATATAGCAGTTAAAATCACACCGAGTTGCTGCCTCAGCGAGAAATGGCGAATAATCAATCTGTTAGACGACATCTGGATGCTTTTACCCGAGGTCGAATCATTGGGAAGTTGGAGGAAGGCCGCAGTGTGACAAGTGTGGCTGCAGATTTCGGAATTGCTCACAGCATCGTTTCACGACTTTGGAGACAATTTCAAACTACAGGAACAGCTATCCGGGGGTTTAGTAGTGGTCGTCCACGAGGAACCACACCCGCAGATGACCGGTATATTGCCTTACAGGCCAGAAGAAACAGGCGGCAGACAGCGGGAGAAATCGCTAGACACACGACACAGGCGACTGGACGACCGATATCGCGTTTTACCGTGGCCAGAAGACTGCACGGTGGTGGTCTGTTTGCACGACGCCCTGTACGGTGTGTACCTCTAACGCCTGCCCATCGGAGAAGGCGTTCTCTGTGGTGCCGGGAACACCGGAATTGGAGAGACAATGAATGGGGACGAGTACTCTTTACAGATGAGAGCAGATTTAGTCTGAGTTGCGATTCTAGACACATACACATCTGGACAGAGCGGGGAACACGCAATAACCCCTTCAACATCATCAAAAGGGACTGTTTTGGAGGTCGCGGAGTTCTCGTTCGAGCAGACATAATGCTTGGTAGCCGGACCGACCTTCATATCTCCCAAGGAGGTTCGTCACCTGGGACTGCTATTGTAACGAGGTTCTTCTTCCTTACATGCGTCTTTTCACAAGGGCTATGGGTCCTCAGTTCCTCTTCATGGACGACAACGCTCCACCTCATCGCACAGTTACTGTCGAAGAGCTGTTGGAGAGTGAAGATATTGAACACATGGATTGGTCGGCAAGGTCTCTGGATCTAAATCCCGTCAAGCATGTACGGAACTTACTAGGGAGACCCGTGGCAGCACGTAACTTATCGCCAGTAACGATTCCGAAACTGCGATTGGTGCTACAAGAGGAACGAGCAGCAGTGTCTCAACAGCTCATTAACAACCACATATCCAGCATGCACAAATGATGTGAAACCTGCCTAGCAGTCAGGGGAGATCATATCCCCTATTAAAGACCGGATGTTTCTTGCTGGACACCCATCACAGGGATGTTTCGGCCTTCAGTCGCATTGCGCTCCATGCTACTTTTTCAATAAAGCTTCTTTTTATCCCTCTGATTTCTCTTTTAGTAAGTGTTGCTTACATTACTCATGTCCTTACGTATTGGGGATCTTACGGTATTAAATGTGTTGATTTATAAAGCTTTTGTACAAAGTTATATTGAAAAAACCGTCTCGTCCTTAATTTTTGCACACCAGTGTATATACAATAATACATCAAGCGTAAATATAAATTTCTTATTTGTTTTAGTTTTATTGTGTTCTTATGGGTTCATGGATTTTGAGTGATTAAAGATAACATTTGATTAAGAATAAAAACACAATTTATTAGCCAGTATCACTCAGGACAGCTCTAAAAACATGTTTATAGTCATAAAAAAACTACACCAAAACGAACGAGATATATACTGGTAGAGAGTGTATCTGCAACCTCCAACTGGTTCCAGCATTAGTGTCACGTCACTACTAGTCGAATTCCAAAAGCCCGGAAATACTTTACATTCATTTCTACGGAACGAAAGACGACTGCTCTACTTCGTTACATAAAATTTAAGAAAAAGTGGTTATCTGGTGCAGCGCCTATGGATGTAAAGAAAGTTTCGTAAAAAGTAGACCTATAACCGTTCACAGGTAAGTTAAAATTTCATGATTTATTATTTTATTTTCAGTATTTTTCTCATTTTACTACCTCTGTTGAATTGGTTGGAAAATTTCAGCCATATTGCATAAGAAAATTGCTGCTGTATATATATTCCTACTTCGTTACATAAAATTTAAGAAAAAGTGGTTATCTGGTGCAGCGCCTATGGATGTAAAGAAAGTTTCGTAAAAAGTAGACCTATAACCGTTCACAGGTAAGTTAAAATTTCATGATTTATTATTTTATTTTCAGTATTTTTCTCATTTTACTACCTCTGTTGAATTGGTTGGAAAATTTCAGCCATATTGCATAAGAAAATTGCTGCTGTATATGAGATTTTCAGCATGTATTATTCGCATCAAAATGTATTAAATACTGTGACACTATTTACTGGAATCATCCTCTACAAATAATTGAATTTTATATTCTTTTTCCGTGTACTCCATTGAAATAAAAAGATGCGGCAATTGGCGCTAGCCTTTTTTCGCAAAGTTGCACGTGTTTTCGTTTCGTACACAAGTATTGCCGGCGATAAAAAATGTTAAATTACTGAGAAAAGATTGCTTACTTTAGGGAAGAAAAAAAAAAAACTGAAAATCTTGATTCATGCAATACTGAACATAAACATTTAGCAGGATTATTTTAAAAATCAGATTACTTTTATAAAGCTCAGTGCTTTATCATTATTTTCTATAGAATCAATTAAATTAAAAAGTATTTTGATTTAGGTGGACTATAATTCTGTCTCATCTGCGACGCTGTTGGAAATTTATTGCAATTGAAAAAATATGATGCAAAAATTTACAATATTTTTAAATAGTAATTTAAAAAAAGAAAAGGGAAGGGAGAGACAGAATTTTTAACTATAATATCGGTTTTTTTTTTGTTTAATTCTAATGATATATACTGAGTTGAAGTTTGTTATCTTTTGATACATATTCAATATAAAATATTTATTTTACTTTATAAGATGTACTGATCCCCGATACATATTCAATATAAAATATTTATTTTACTTTATAAGATGTACTGATCCCCATATGACATACACGAGCATGGAAATCGGTAATTCAGATTGCATTATTTTGTTCCAATAATATAATCTCAAGAAAAGGGAGGTGGTGCTCCTTTTAGAAGTTTAACCTACATGCAGTGAAATGTAATTGACTTTCTTAATAGATTTTTATGAAGAAAGAATTGTTGATGGCAAAATCAATGTAACTTTGATCAACATTGCCTTGAGCAGAAATTTTCCCCAACAATCTAATTTGAAAGGGACTCAAATTTTCTTTTAAATTTGCCCTTGACCCTCTTTTCTCCAGAAGGCAACCTTTGACCTGTTTGTTTCATAAGATGATGTATTACAAATTCTGTTTTTGAATGTATGTGCATTTGTAAAAGAATTTTAAGAGAACTTTAAGGTGGTCCAAAAGGACCCTTTTGGTTTCCATTCCAGTGCAGAATTACAAAATAAGAATTCTCATGTAATAAAAAGTTGGGGGGAATGCCATCCCCATATACATACAATTACATTGTTTTGACTCTAGTTGTATGTATATTTACATTTTCCCCCAATGAAAAATCACTATACCTTTAAAATTTCATTATACACTCATGTCCATAAATTAAGGATAATTCAGAGTCACGCGAAAATCGAACTCTACAATAAATATATCACCTGTAAAATCACTACACACATCTTCAAGAATTATATGCAAATTTCAGGAAGTAACCAGATGACACCGATGGTACGTCACAATGACGAGAGTGATATATAAGGAATACAGGCAAAGAAGTAAAATTGCTTGCAGGCGCATTATAAGCATTTCAGTGCAATAACCGAATAGTTATGACACAAAGGACGCATTTGGATAATTTTTTACTTGGTAGAATTATCGGCCGTCTGGAATGTGGGCGTACCCAACTGGAAGTATCAGACGAACTTGGAATTGCCCAGAGTGTCATCTCCAGGCTTTGGCAACGATTCCAAGATGATGGTAATGTGAGTAGACGTTACAGCACAGGCCGCCCCAGAGTTACAATGCCGAATGAGGACCGGTATTTGGCAGTTACTGCCAAAAGAAACAGGCGGAGCACAGCCTCAGACCTGTCTTGTCAGCCACTGGTACGACAATTTCAAGGCAGACCGTGTATAGATGCTTAGGGCAGACTGGTCTATATGCTCGTAGACCTGTCAGATGCATTCCACTTACTGCAACTCACTGTCGCCTGCGGTTAGCCTGGACTAGAGAGCGTGCATTGTGGACACCGCAACAGTGGGCTTGTGTGATGTTTTCCGACGAGTCCAGGTTTAGCTTGCAGTCTGATTCTTGCCGGACTTTCATATGGAGAGCTCCAGGTACCCGTTACCACCAAGAAAACATCACTGAACGACACTGTTACGGTGGTGCAGGAGTGCTCGTTTGGGGTGGAATTATTCTGGGTTCCAGAACTGACCTGCATGTTCAAACTGGAATCATGATAAGCCAAATCTATCGGGACGTCATTCTGGAACAACGTGTACATTTGTTTTCTGGTGCCATGGGCGCACAATTTGTGTTTATGGTTGACAACGCTCGTCCTCACAGTGTAAACATCGTAAGTGAATGCTTTCTATCGGAGGATATCACCCGTATGGACTGGCCGGCATTCTCACCGGACTCGAATCCAGTAAAGTACGTGTCGGACATGCTTGGATGACGAGTTGCAGCCCGTCAACCTCCACCTACATGTCTACTGGAACTTCGGAGAGCATTGCTTTTTGAGTGGTGTAATATCCCCGAAGATCAGATCGATAATTTGATACTCAGCATGCCCAGGCGTTGTACGGACTGTATTGCATTGTCTGGGAGACATACAATGTATTAACAATCATACCAACCATGTAATATTGGTTTTTTCTAAACAGGTTTTTTTTGTAATTTGCTCCAGGGAGAAAAAAATCACTAAATTTTTTAATAATATCAAACATATAGCATCGTTTTTTGCTCTTTACCTTTTGTTTAATAAATAAGCTTTACAAATAAGTCAAATTTGTTTTGCTTCTAACTCTTCCTTTGCCTGATTTTGCATTACCCTTAATTTATGGACCTGAGTGTATT
Organism: Stegodyphus mimosarum; assembly: GCA_000611955.2. NCBI lineage: Eukaryota > Metazoa > Arthropoda > Arachnida > Araneae > Eresidae > Stegodyphus > Stegodyphus mimosarum. Next base: position 307,978 of record KK114431.1, read on the forward strand.
TTTCAGCATGTACTTAAAGAATTAAGGAAATGTTAAACCCTTTAATTAATCTCCCCCCCCCATTCTGGAATGTCATTTCTTCAGGAAGAGAGTCTACTTTTTAAACTATTTAATTGAGTGTTCATGCTGAGAAATATTAAGCTCTCTCTTGTCAAAACCAAGATACTGGATAAGTGGGAGGGAGGAAACTATGTCACGCTGATCTAGAAAAACATAGTGGGACCCTGATTTAATGAACTAATTTGGAACCAAGAATTTTATTTGTGAAATCAGGAGTTATTCACTATATTGAGATCGAAAACAAAAAAGACAATCAGGGAATAAGAAAAATTAGTTAAATCTCAAAATTCAGTAACTAGAGGTTCGTTAGATTGGGATCTGACTATAATGTGAATTGAAGCAGAACACTCCTTGTGGCGCTTGTTTGCAATGTAATTTTGTCGAAGCGCAAACAAGGTGCAATGCCACCAATTGTATTTCCATTAGTGTCATGAAAATATTGCATCTGTAGGTTTTTTTTATAACTTTGAGGTGATCATTACATAAAAATGTTATTAGCTATTGCTAAAACTCATATATGTTTGTTTTATTATGTTATATTTAAAATTTTTATGTTTAATATTATATTAAAATATCAATTTTTTTGCTCCCTTTCTCTAGTTGTCTGGAGCTGCAGGAGACTTCATAGACAGACTTGAATGTAGTAATTCAAGAGTTGAATATTCAGAAGACCTCCGAATATTTGCTATGACTAAATTTTTATTCGGCAAAAACATATAATTATGTCAGGCAAATGTTCAACGACATTCTTCCCCATCCTTCTACCTTAAGAAGATGGCATTATTAGATATTAATTAGATTATAAGAAGATGGCTAAAATTATTAAATAAAATGTTCTATTTAATTAATTATATATTTCATTAATTGCATAAGTACACATATTACAATGTCATTTTCTTTTTCTCTTTAGGATGCAAGGCACTAAAAATAAATGAGATTTTTTACACCCTCAAATATTATAACAGTAGTGCAATTAATTTTTACTACTTTAATTTTTAAATGTTATTCAAAAATTAAAGTTTCCATCTCAATTTTTTGTTATTTATTTTAGATTTTCTTCCTAAATTTATTTAACCTAAACATCTTAAACAATGGTGCAAATAATTTAAAGCGATTATTAAAAATATAGTTAAAATATTCAGAGAAAAAAACATTAAGTTATATTAAAAAAGAATTGCAAAAAATCTAATTCGAGATCATTATCTGCCAATTGCCAGCAGACGGAAACAAAGACACTCCCTACCATATCAAAAGCGGGCGAAACCTGCGATGAACGGCCTAAGTCATCACTCCCCAAGAGTGCACAGCACCAACCATAAATCACATGGTATAGGCAGGGGCTCGTCTAGCAGCAAAATTCCCTGTAGAATGAGTCATCTAACTGTTATATGAAGTCGTTACAACAAACATGCTGAAACAATCAGCATCACAGGCTTCAGGCTATAATGGTGAAGACAGCTTCATGGCAAAACACTAGACTACAGTCGTCCGGTCATTCTTGGAACTCAACGTTCTCTCAAGACTTCACGCTACAACCTGCGGTGCACTTGATAGCCTCAATGATGCACACTCTCGATGCACCTACTTACGATACACTCGGCGACCAGCTCAACACTAGATTGCTACTTTGCATACAGGCAGGGTTTATATACCTTTTTGATCTACCTTCAAGAACATTCTGGGCCAAACTGGTAAGAGTTCATTCTAGAATGTTCTCCATCTGTCTCTAGCATATGGTCAATTTTGTGCCAAATATGGCAACCCTGCCTTCCTTACAATTTTCTGGAAACCCTAAACCCGCTTTGCAGGGAAGCTATCTTAACACAGGCAGACATTTCGTTACACTTTATTAAATTTTTCTTTTATATTAATATTTTGATTCAAATCATATGAAAATTAAATTTTTATCTTTTGTTTATTGTAAATTAAAAGGAAATACACATAAAATAAATATACACAAAATTTTAAACAGTATAAATGGTTAAAACTGGATGGATGCAAAATTTACATGCAGTTGCAATTAGGTACTTTTGCAGAGTTTAACATTCTAAGGTTAGATTTCCAAAGAAATAAAGTTTTCCAAGTTAAGTTTGGTGCAAGAGCAGTATTAAGTTACTAAAGTACTAGTTAGAAAAAGTTAACTTGTAGACCTTTAATGGTTGCCTAGAATGGCCACTATACAATCAACACTTGCTGTCAAATTATTTCACTATTCTGAATGAATTTTCACCATTGTTAAATTATATTGATTGTCATTAAGTGACAGTACTTTCTAAGCTTTCAGGTAATAGCTAATTTTGGCTTTATGCAATGATAGAAGAGGATCAATGGAGGATAATGAAGTTTACGGATTAGTTGAACGACCCATTGATAAGAAAGCACAGCTGCCAACATGCGACACTCAAAAATCAGATTTTTTTTTAAGAAGTCAGAGGAATTTTCCTGACAAGAGAAATATGTTTTAAACGATAGCATATATAGAAAGAAAAAAATAGTTTTTAATAATTAATTAACTTTAAACAGTAACTGATTAACACCTGAAAGTTCAGTTACTAATGCTTAAATGGAAATAGTACTAAAATAATTATATATTATTATTTGTAACTTTTAACAAAAAAATAATGCTTTGATCAGTTTTCTTACAAATGCTAAGAACAGTGGCAGATTTTGGTTTCATTTGAGAATAAAACTTTGTAATTTTGTTCATAGAAATTGCTATAAAAATAGGCCTGCTTTTGTTAATAAAAGTTCTAAGAAGTCATTACTACTACTGGGTCTAAATTTAGTCCTTGTTGCAGCAACAATACTGAAAATCCTCTCGCACTCTGCATTACTATGGGAATTGTTCATAATGGCAAATATATTCTAGACAGTTAAACATACTTTAAAATTCTATTATACCTCGCAGTTTTTTAATTCAACTCCACTAGGGGTCAATCCTTCCAGGTTTTTATTCAAGTTTTCTAATTGTAAACTGCAAAATTGCAACTAAAATTTATCAGTTCCAATCATCAATATCATCTTTCTTACCTAAATGAAATATAGCTGGAAATCTATTAAAAAATATATCAGAAAAAGATGCATTTGGTAGAGCAAGAACATCTGCAACTTCAGCATATAAAACCACTTACTCGGTAGAAGTAGCTTCTAGCGGGAAAAAAAAAACTCATTTTTGTCTTTATCTGAAAGTTCTTCCACTATTTTGGTAGTTGCAACCACTATTTCCAAATCTTAATTTTTCTTCTTGATTTTTTATTTTACCATAAATCACAATACGTCTAGAGTTAGAAGACAAAACAAAGACTAGTTTCATAATCTCTCATAAAATGCCTTTAAACAGATCAATAACTCTTGATTACAAAACATGAATTACTGGAATTCTGTACTGTAGAGTTGTCTTAAGAACACTGAATGATGGCAAAATGTAACACACAAAAAAGCAAAAATCTTTGCTACAATCCGAAGAAAAAAAAACATAAATATTTGTTCTTCACAAGATAAAACTCTCAGTAATCAGAAAATGTTTCCTTTCACGGGCAATTCTTTTGAGAGAATTCTGTATCAGTTTTAAGCTTATATTTTGTAGTACTACTTTGAAAACTACCAATTAATCTCCATTTACTTTAGGTATTTTATAAATTCCAATACAGCCTTTTATCTTAACTCCAGAAGCATTTAATTCTTCCTTAAAAAATGTAAGAAGTGGGTTCCATTGGTCGAGAATTCCAGATAAGCATTTCTTTTAAAGATAACAGGCATGTACATACATGTTTAAAAATTCTTATTTTAGTATTAAGTAGGTTTTAGAATTGTTTCAATTTTTCTTCCTTTCAGAATTCTTTACAACATAATTATCAACAATATGTTCATCCACACTAATTCATAAAGAAGCTGCCCCCTATTCAGCCGCTAAATTTTAGAGGTGATAGGTGCACCACATAATTTGAAAATCTGATTTTTTTTAAGAAGGCTGGAACACCAGTCTTCAAGCTTACGTTTACTGATGCAGTCGGCATCAAGCGCTAAAACTATCCAGAAAAATTGCATTTTCCTTTAAAGCTTTAATAATTAGTTATGCTATATAAAAGCCTATCGAATTTACTAAACTAGGGTCAGAAAATACACACTCATTTTCTGAAGACTCTGGATTAAAAAAAGGATTGGATACTGTTTCACACTGGTATTACTGTTTCCATCGTAGAGAGGCAGAATGGAGCTGTCTTAATGCAATCAGAAACTGAAAAATTATTTTTCATAACCATTTCTCTAACAATTGCAGCCAATTTTTTTCTTTGTATTTGAGTATTTCTTAGCAATTTTGTTATCGGGTGCATTTTTCTAAATAAAGCTGCAGCATGATCCGATGCATTCAGTGGCAGGTGTTTCAGTAAAAAAGCAAAGAACAGGTATTCAACAATAACTTTTTGTCCTTTGTTTTCACAGAATTTTTTTTTTGTCCCTAATACAAATCCCATTGGCTTTGTGTTTTCATGTACACACATGTTCAAGAATATCGGCCCTTCCACAGTGGAAAATCGAAAAAAATCACAAACACAAACAACATATATAACAAATGTATTATACTTCCTTGATGGAATAATAGAAGGAAAGTCATCTGCGGATGATTTTTGAAAGGTACATGAGTGTTTTACCCTTTTTTGCAGACATACTTAAGATCACAATTTCTCCAAAGCATGCAAAACTCACAGCGCTCAGCCAAAGAACGTGTACGTTCTCAGCAGTAAGACAAAATAAGAACCTCAACTTTGTGCTCATTGCCTAAGATATGCCAGATGACCCCAAGTGCAGCTTGATGCACATTACAGAACTGTAACGCAATGTTTTTGTACACATCTCACACACACAAAAGAGAAGTTTGCCATAATGTCTCACTGATGAAAGGACTTTGGTTTTCTTTCGTATGAAATACAGAGGAAAAAAACAAGCATTTTCAGATGCCAAAAATCACTTTTTGAGTTCATATAATGTTAACTCGTGCTACATAAAAATCATATGAAATTTTAGGAAAAAGCGAAATTTAAGGGAAATATGTTATAAACTGGCTTGACAGGTGTGGGATTGGAAATCGGGAGCTTCCAGCCTAAATCGAAGGTTTGCAACACTAAAAGCCGCTGGATATTCATTAAAAAAGGGGAAAAGTATAATTTAGAAACAATTTGCAAAGCAACAGTAGCAACAGGATTTCACCAAAGAAAATGAATTTACAGTAAAGATGGATTTAGCTCAGTAATGAGAATTGCAACATTTAGAAGATGTATCGACAGCAGTTTACAAAAGCTAAAAAATAAACGATTTTTTTATGTAAAAATTGCACATTTAAATGGATGCTTGGATAAACCAATTTAGATAACCCGGATTTATCTCGGATCCTAACAAAGTATAAATGGATAACCAAAATATGCTGGTAGAATTCTGTAATATTCTTTAAAAAAATTAAACTAATTAAAATCAGATCCATGCATTTATATCTATAAAGATAAGCTCTAGTATTTATTGCAGCACAATAAGTGGATAACTTAATGGCTATTGGGAATTAATTCAAATTCTGAAATAGATGACTTCATTTTTCAACTTTTCAATATCATTTACCTTACAAGAAGTCATTAAAACATGCAACTTTTAGAAACAAGCATTAGGCAAGAATCTGGAAAATTTATTCTTGGTCAAGAAAAATACATACCCAAAATTTTAAATAGCTTTGAAATAAATGAATGGATACCTGTCAAGACTAGAAATATGGGGTGAAAATGTTAACGATGTAGCATCTCCACCAATATCAAAAACAAAATATCAAGAACAATTATGTTTATTGATGTATTTAGCCACAAACCAGATTTAGGTTTCACCATTACTAATTTGTCAAGATGTAACAAAGATCCCAGAGAAAAACTCTGGAAAGCAGTGAAGAAGCTATTTTTATACATTAAAGAAGCAAAAAATGTTTAATATATATTGCAGATGATGGAAAATTCAAAATGCTATCGCATCTGAAATCTAAAAGAGACTACGTCCAGTAGTAAAAAGTCATCATATTTTCCACGCATTTGCCAAAGATATATCAAAGAAATTAGTAAATACTGGCCACCACCATTTTTTTCCCATGACCTCTTATTTTGTAATTGGTTATTAAATTGTAGGATAAATCGATTCCATCCATTTTGATATCGTATTGTTCAATTGTATGCAGTTTCTTTGAATTGTTTCTTGTAGCACTAAACCTTTGTTTTTTAGATGGCAGAGTAGATGAAATGATATAAAAAAGTTATAAAAGTAAACAGCATAACTGGCAGGAGTTTCAATGACATTGAGTACACTTCCAGCAAGACCAAATTCTTCATGCTCTGATTATTTTGGAGCTATTACTTACCTGAATAAATATCATAGCGAAGCATGTATCCATCAGATGACACCAGAGTCCATGCTTTGTATCCAAATCTTATAAGTTACCCTTTTAAAAACATATTTGCCGAATGTTGCCTAGATAAGGAATCATTTGCTCTGCAAATATACTTCATATTTCTGTACTGCAAATGTGACATCGATTCTCGTACAACAGAAATAGAAATGTCCTTATCAAGAGACCAATACATTTCTTCTTGGGGTAAAGAATGATATCTCAAATCTTCTGATGTAGGCTTCACATGCAATACATTCTGCATGATTTTTTTTTTTTTTTTTTTTTAAAAAAAATGACCATATACATTTGTCTGTTCAATGAGAAGAGAGTAAATGTCTGAACAAAAAAAGTCGAAAATCTTTCCTTATCTTGTATTTTGTCTTTTTCTTCATTTTTTGTCTCAGACATAACCGACAGGTTCTTTTTGTATTCATTTCAAGGTTTCAGTTTTTTACAATAAATACAAAAATTTTTTACAATATTCACTACACAAAATAATTGGCTAATATAAACAATCTTTGGTAGTTATATTTTCATATGCATTTATTTTAACTGTTGCATCAACAGAACACCAGTGGCTAATGGGTTAAATAAGATACATTCTACAAGAGAAGAGGATGAATGACCTGGCTTGTTTACATTAGTGCTTTACATAAGCCACATGGCCTCTGAGATTATTTAAGTTGTTTGTTTACATTAACTATACATAAGTCATGTGATCTCTGAGGTCATCAGAATGTATCTCATTGGGTAAAAATTTCATAAATTGCAAATGCAACAAAGAATAGTTGCTCTGTCTACAATGGAAGCTGAACTTCTGGCATTCTGCAAAAGGTGAACACGAGATTAAATGGTACATCTATTTACTAGAACAATTGGGACAAGATGATCTAATTGACAAACCTATAGAAATTAAAACTGTCAAGAAGGATAGGAAGTTCAATGCCATTGAATAAGAAGTTCAGGGCATCTAAATAGAAAATATATCCTTGCAAAAGATTAATATGAAATGAATCAAATCATTCCTCAGTTTGCGTGTTCACAAAATCAAGTGAACATTTTAACAAAATACCTACTATTGTGAAGTTCAATGATACAATTTTAAAGTACGAACAAAACTAAGTAATTAAGTCTTAGCATAAATAAGGGGGAACTGATAGCATTTGTTTGTAAAAGAATAATTTTAAGTCTTGATATATGGCAACAATATTTTTTCTTAATTATAAAATTCTGAGTTAATGTATCTGGCATCAGTAGAGAATGTTGATTTTAGAGAATGTGGTAGTGCTTACTATGATAAAGTGTTCTTTAAAAAAAATTTTATGCATTAATTTTATATGTTTCTTTATGAAGATGTTTAGAAATCTTCAATATATATTCTAGTCATTCAAAATTTATGTTACTGAACAGCAGGTATCTTTTGGGTCAATTTCAGAAGTATAAAATAAAATAATTTTAAATTTAACAATTTTTTCCTTTCTCTTTATATATATATATACACATATATAAAAAGGTTAACTTCATAATTAAATGGCACTGGAAAATGTGTGAGTGTATATTGATCCATAAAGGTATTAATGATTGAAAAATATGAGCAAAGAAATAAGGTTCAACAGGCACGTTTTCTCTGTTATTAGGGCAAAAAAAAATGAAGTTTGCTACATAGGAAATATGCTTAAACAAAGAAAAAATTAATCTGCATTTTGCAAGATTTATCTCCAAAACAAAAGTTCACTATTTTACCTGTATGTGAATCAAGTTACATGTTAAACAATTTTCAAGACATTAACTGGTATTCCCATATTTAACAGCATTTAAAAAATAAATATTATCTGCCAAAATATCCCTCTCAAATGCTTAAAAAATAAGGTACTGTTCTGTTATTAGGACCAGATTCAGAAATGTATGAATGTATGCATGTCTGTATTGTATGTGCATATACTGGTATATGTATAAACACCCACACACATCCATGCTTACATGCATACATTTTTGGACAGTCCTGAAAACAGAAAAGTACCAAAAATAATTTGCAAAAATTCATTTTTCTCGATATAATAGAAACAGCAGTTTTAAATTTACCTTTTAAAGAATTTTGTGATCATTCCTCTCCTTGTATAATCCCTATGCACTGATAACAACATAACAGAAATTTCACTTCCTATTTATTTATAGTTTTACATTCTTTTATAATTAATTTATCACTTGAAGAAAACACAGCACTTTAGAAAGTTACAAAACAGAACTGCATTGCTCTCCCCCCTTTTATCACATTTCGTAATCACTTATTTACAGTAAATATGCACGATTTTTTTTGATAATATGAATTCTTAGTGAAGCAAAATTATCGTTATACAGCCCTCCCTCAAGAAACAACGAATATTTTCTGATGAAAAACCTTATTCATTAAGAAATGCTCTAAGGACTGAAAATAATAACAGTTGCAACAGCAAATAATAGGCAAGCTTTCAATAAATACAAATAAAATGAGTCTAGGTTAGAAATTGCAAGATATAAAAATCTTTTATACAAAAAACATGTCTAAAAGTTCAATGTGATGATGAGGTACATTGCTACCATGTTAGTATTCTCAGCTGAATATTCAATCCTGTATTCATCACTAAGCATAGTTCAAGCAATTTTAGAACCTAAATACCTCCAGGGTTCATACACATTTCTGCACATGAAAATTAAGTACTATTAAGGACTTTTAAGGACCATTGAAGAAAAAAATTAAGGACCTATCAGAAAATCGGAACTGCATAAATTAAATTAAAGCCTACGCCTGAACTTCACTTTCGCTATACCAACCTAATAAAAAATAGATCCGTAAGTAGGATGTACTATTATTAAGCATAATTATAAAATAAATTTGAGAATAAAATCATCTTTGTAAAATTTGTCAAATAAATATTAAACATTTTACACTTATAATAGTTGGACATATTTTCAAGAAGATTAGTGACATTTTACTTACGTTTTACCAATGGATAGCTTTATGTTGATTGTTTTCTTTTATGTCTCATTTCATTAAGTACTTACTCAGTCTAGAGATTTTATAAATAGCAGGCCGATTTTATATCAAACGGCATAGGATAAAATGAGAAGTAAAATCCATAACAGAAGACTGGCTGTTGTCACTGCTGTTGCTCGCCTAGAGAGAAACCTGCCCATCAGAACAGACCTGAATGCCTGATGTTGGCAGGGTTTTTGAAAGTTAGTTATGCTCTGTCTGTTTGACGATGTTAGTGTCGTAGTTCCATGTAGAGTTCCTGGAGTTGTAATATAGTTAACATACTTTAAGGTTCCAAAAAGACACTAAAGCAACTGAGGTGATAAGTTGTTTTGTATTATTTTAAGTCTTACTAGGTGTAAGGAATATGTTTTATAGTAATTTTTACATTTTTGTGTTATATCTTGTGACTATGGTAAAGATAAATGAAAGGCTCGATGTAGAGATAACTTTTAAAGGTGAGCAATTAGTTACCAATAATTGAATTAGGCAGTTAGATACCCTTAGGTAGTAGATATTATAGATTTATCTGGTCACTATTAAATTTTATTTATTTAAAAAAATATTTGATGAAAATCACATTTTAATAACATTTCACAGTTCAAAATACATGTAATTTATGATTTGCTTTTTAACAGACATCAGGATAATAATACATTAAAAGCTACAACATGTTTATGTTTTGCAGCAACAAGACTCAACAAAATATTTATGTGTTTTTTTAATTTGAAGCCTTCCCAGACATTATGGCTAACTTACATCAATTTCCTTCTCTTTAAATATCTTTTCTAACAATGAGAAATTTGTTTGAATAAGCAAACCAATGTTCGCATTAGTTTCTGCTTCATCTCCTAACTTGTCAATATACCTATGAGGTTTTATATGATCTGGTAAAAGTTAAGTAGTCTAGAACTCTTGATAGACATGAAGCAAATTATTGTCATGTCAGAAAGTAACTATAAAGTCAGGTAAAAGTTAGAATAAACCACTTTATTTAAACAGAATGAAAGTGCATGTTCTTATGCTAGCAGAATGAACTACAGCTCATTGCGATGTAACTAAACAGGAAGAGTCAAATTAAAATTAAAATTGTGGACTATTGGTCAAAGACAACACAATTTAATTTTAATCTAAGCTGGCTCAGTAACTCATAATTGTAACAGATTCAAATATCGGTAGCGATAACGCAAAGCTGAATAATTACAAATTATTACAGCTGGCAGGAACTAATGCAATCTGCAAGAAGAAGACAGAAACACTTTCTGTCTTACAATACAAAAACCTCAGTTTAAATACCATCTAAATGATTTGCATTCTGGTGGGGAAAAGAACGGAGAAGCTTATAGTACAGGCTGAAATTATAAACAACTGGCTAATTTACATAATACTAACTGTACATATATTTAAAGAATAATTTTCTTTCTCTTTAGGCATTCAGTTTCTTTTTTCAATAAGTTTCCTCTGCATTTCAGAAATTTTTGATTTATTTAAAGATTTCTGTTATTCTAAAAGCTACATGTGTTTAAAATATATATAAGCTGCTGCTAATTTTATTTCTTAAATAATATGAACACTGAGAAAATTCACACACACACACACACAAAAAAAAAAAGAATTTTATAGAGAAAAGGGATGCACATTCTGAATATTCTGAGACAATTACATGGGGAAAACCTCTTACCATAAAAAAATAAAAAAGAAGACATTTTAAAATAATTACACAACTATTTTGCTTTCGCTAAGAACTGTTTTGTAAATGATGCCTTTTAGCATTTATTAGCTTCTTTATTTTCAGATTCAAAAAATTGTAATAATAAGTTGCCAAAACGAAAAGAAATATCACTTTATAATTTAACAGGGAAAAATAAAAATGTTTTATTTCAATGTTATTTCTTAAATATAATTTCGATATATTACCATTATTTTAATGAAATTTATTAATGTTAAATTCTAAACAAAAGTGTTGAAAAATTCACAGATCTTCGAATTAAACGTTTTGTATAGAAATTGATCTTAAAATCGCCAAAATATTGAAAGTAGCTAAATTTGGAACCGTTCAATAAAAGAATTCACATCCCCAAAAAGGAAAAGTTGTTTAAGAGCTCTTCATTAGAAAAAAGAATCAATTTCGAAATGCTTATGTTTCATTTCTTGCCTAGAAACTCAAGTATCGCACCATTTATATTAGAAACAGGAACAAATTCAAACAATAATCATATTTGTCAGTGAACCACCAAAAATATTCCTTGAAAATGCTGATTTGCACTTGAAATGCAGTAGTAAAAATAGACCGAAATTTTAGATGACTAAAATTAAGGACCTTCTACTGATTTTGGACGAAATTACGGACTTTTAAGGACCAAAAATCTATTCTAAAAAACCTAAGGACTTTTAAGGACCGTACGAACCCTGACCTCCCTTTTCTATATATGGGCATGAATTAAATTACTGTATGCTAACTCACCAGCTAACTTGGATTAACGTGTAATCCTCTCATCTTTCACAGATGTCTTTGGAGAAGAAAGAATGTAAATAATAAGCACATTACCCTCATATTCTTTAATGAAAATGAACTATATTCAGGTCTGGAAAAAGCCAAAGCTAATTTTCAAAGATTCCTCACTTCCAAACTCTTTTCTTCTCTGCTCAGTTGAATGGAATTAATAACAAAAATTGGACAAAGCACATGAACAACCTCAAAACCCAAACAAACCTCAAGCTGAGTACAGCTTAATGGGCGATTACCAATAAATAATTCAGACTTTATTAGGATATTTACGTCAAATGACCAATTGATCGTAAAAGAAATTAGTTAAGTGTTTTTAATATACACTCTGCTGCAAAAAAATACACACACAAAGAATGCAACTGAGCCACAACTACGAAACGTGACACACAAATGTGGTTTGGTGAGTTCTGTAATTGATAGAACTTGTAGCACCAGTCAGCATTGTGGAGAGATACAACATGTATCTGAAATGCCGACTTGGTTGAATGTAAAAGGGCATGTGTGATGAGTGATGAGTGATGAGTATTTACAACTGTGCTAACAGCTGTCTTTAAGACATACTTGATGGCACTAAAAGCAGTTTTCAAACTTTGTGAGTGGTTGCATCGCAGGGCTAAAAGAGAGCAATTGGTCAAACAGGCAAACTGGCCAGCATATTGGTTGAAGTGGTATGGTTGTCCGTTGCTGGAACCAGTGGCTTAGCAAATGCACAGTCAGCCACTCTTGTGGTTCAGGACATCCACAGGCCACCAATGCACGAGATGATAATGCAATTAGAAGAGCTGCCACATCCATACCAACAATTATGTTATCAATTCAACACCATTTGTCAACTCGTAGGGATCCCGAGTCATCCAAGGATATGATTCGAAGAAGACTAGGTGATGCCACACCCAGATCTTGGCGTCCATTAACACGCTTGGCACTGACACTCCATCATAAGTAGTGCTGCCTTGTATGGTTCCATTCTAGCTCAAGCTGGATATTGTCTGATTGTAGAAATGCGATTTTAGCAATGAATTATACTCCTTTCACGGCCATGACTAACTCATATGTGCCTAGAGACAGAGAGGTGAGCGGTCCTTTGTACCATTTGTTAGCGACTGCCATACAGCCAGAACACAAGACATGACAGACTAGGGAGCCATCAGCTGGGACAGCCATTCACCATTAGTTGTGCTGTGAGGTACTCTCACTGCATATGCTAGCAGGTCATCCAGGTTCTGTTTTCCAGCACGATAAGGCTCAGATACATACAGCATGACTTTCGCAACTACGTTGTTGACACGTTAATGCCCTTGACTGGCCTGCCAGATCTCAAAACTTGTCCCCTATCGAGCATGTTTGGGACATGTTAGGCAGGCAAATTCAGCCATGTACTAATATATCCGAACTTGCTGATCAATTGCACAATCTATCACAGTGTCATTGGAAACTTAATGTACTTCATGCCCATTTGAGTACTTGCCAGTATATCCGCCAGGGGACTTTACTGACTAGTGATTTTCACATTCTTTGCCTTGCTACTCATAAATGAAATGCTTGTTTCACCCCAGTTTTTGATAATTTGTTATCTACTGATACTACTGCCAAGTTTTGTAGTTATGACTTGATTCTTTCTGGAGGCATATATGTTTTTAGAACAGACTGTATATACACTGATAACATCTAAATTCTGATGAAAATTCTGAAGTTACTGTTTAGAATATGTGCAAAGCACTGGAAGAACAACAATAAGACTTTATAAGATAGCATAAATTACTTTATCAGAATCCTTGTATTTATTCTGTGCTCAAATCACACTTTGAGTTAACTGTTATAAAATAGATATTGAAGTGTTGCAGTGACATTTCTACAATATACAAGTTTCATTGCTTTCTGCAGCCATTTAGAGAAGCTTGATGAGCGCACATAATTAAAAAAAAAGTTTTATCCCAATTTCTAGTCATACAGCTTCTTGAATTAAATACAAGTGATCTTAAACATTTATGATGCTACAAAACTTGTAAGAGTTAAGGTTTTTAGACATGAAGACAATTTTTACTTCAATCAAATACTTTTCACATCATAAAAATTAAGTACAGAAAACATACCCTTGTCATCTGATCAGGGGTAACAATAACACTAGATGCCAAAACCTGGAAAAGCTTGCACATGAGATCCATTGTTTTTTCCCGCATATCTTCAATAACCATTATTACAGCCTGTACATTTAATAATAAAAAATTAGGTTATTATATATTAATTGAAACATCAATATAATAAATCTTTAATCATTTTTTAACATAATAAAAATTATAAATTAATCTTACCATAAAAAATTAATATTTGTAATAATATTAAGCTACTTAAATCACACACATATAGAATATATTTGATAAACAATTTAAGTATGATCATTTATATTTGGATAAACACAAAAAAGTGCAATAATATACTGGTCCAAATCCATAGCGGCATCAGCTATGCAAAATTTACAACTTTTTTTATAGTAAAAGTACTTCCAAAATATTCCTATAACAATAAAAAAACCAATTTAGGGAAGTAAAATCAGTCATATTTTAACCTCAATTATTGGTTTCCTAAATGTTACCACTGTGTTTATTCTGAATAACATCGATAAAAAAATAAAAACAGGTATCCTGAAATAATTTTAAAAAGTTCATATGAAAAAGATAATGATTATAAAACTCACTTCAAAAACAAGTTCATGATGAAAATGGGGCACTTCAAGCTCTTGTATGCAACGGCATGCCTCTGAACTATCACCCGAACATATGTATTCTTTCAGAAGCAGATGCATCTGAAATATTTATCAAATGAAAAATTCACAACATAAACATTTCATCACTTGGGGATATTATATTACTTGGAAGAAAATATAATAATAAAGGAAAATGATGATTAATAAGTGATGGCTCTTTCTTCTTTAAAATAGCTTTATGTATTAAACAGTCTGAAAACAAAATGGCAAAAACCAATATATTTAGAATTAGACTATTCACAGATAAGTACACAAATATAATTTTTTCTTCCTTTAGAGAACAAAAATATATAAACATAAGAGTCTTGTATTTTAATATCATAATATGAAATAAAAACAATTTTGAAAATGGAAATGCTGCCACAGAAATAAATATCAACAAACCTGGTTGATTAAATACTTCACAGGCCTCATACCTCCACCAACACCCCATACATTATCCAAACGCACTAGTCCATGTTTCATACTCAAAAGAGCATCAGCATGTTCCAAAGCAGCTCTATTTCAAGGAGAAAAAGATTTAAAAATTATACAGCATGTCCCAAAGCGGCTCTATTTTAAGTCGGAAAAGATTTAAAAGTTATAATCTTTGCATCCTACCTTCAATACCTGCCACACAGCAATGCGAATAATTACACAAATTAGCAATACCTTGCATATAAAAGATGAAAAATGTAATACCTTGCATGCATGCATTCTACTTTGCCCTTATAACTTTGAACAAACTTTGGGGGCAGACAATCATCAGCAACAGCACGGGCAATGAAATTTCCTAAAACCTACATTTAAATTAAATAATGAGTAACATAGTTTCAGATTTTATACATATGCTAATTAAATTATAAGAAATTGAATAGGTGCAGCACAGAAAAAAAATTACTGGAATTTTACATACATTAATTATTGGCTACATCAGGCAGAGGAAAACGTCCAAAATTTAAACATGCGCAAATACTTTGCAGCAAAATTTAAATATATTTTAAAGAAATATTTAAGAGAAATATCCACAAGTAAGGGAATACGTACCTTTCTTTCTACAATGGATAACTAAAGCTATCTCCTATTTCTAGTGCTGATGCAAGGTTTATTGAATTTACGTTGTTTGATTTTAATTTTTTCAGTACTTGCTACATGACTTCATGTACAATTTTCGTGGATCTTCACCAGAATGAAAATTAGGTTGGGTTTTAAATATTGAGTGTTAAGTAATATTTATAGAGTACAGTTTAAAGTGCTAAATTATCCATTTACCTTGCTAGTAAACAGCTTTCATCTGCACCATTACACACTGTTGTCCTGTGGGAAAGCTACTTAGGCAAAATCTTAACTGTATTCTTATCAAGAGGAGCACAGTAAAGTGAAACATACAGCTAGGCAAAGCAATAACTTTGTATTTGGCACAGAATTTAACAAAGACTATCAACTTCAAGGGTGTAGAGGTACAGGTCCCTCTTCATCAGGAGCAAAGAAATTTTGCAATGAAGGGAGGAGTCACAGCCGTATTTGTACTGAAAGCATGCATTCAAAGCAAATCAGAAGGTATGGTATATTTAATTATGGCAAAGCACTCGAGGGTCATCTGCCTTTAAGGGAAGGGATGCCTTCATGGAGAGCTTTCTAAGAAACAAATGAGAAGATAGCATCATCCGTCCACAGAAATAGTAACAACATGAAAAATTAAAAGAAATTTAAATAGGAAGGATTGGGTGGAAATTAAAGTCATTAACTAAACAAGAAAAATTTTTTAGTGATTAAATTTAAAAAAAAAAGATAAAGAGCTTCGAAAAAATCCAATTCAGCAACTGAAGAAGCTTTCTGGATAATTTTTGTCAAAATTGTGAATTAATTTCTAACTATGATGAGTTATCAAATATTTGTTTATTTCTTCTTTTAGACTCATGTTCCTTGATGGGAAACTTTCAATGCTCTTTTAGTTTGCCGATATCTCTGAAATCACACTGACAGCACATGTTATTTTCTACAGAATTAAAGTCAGAAATGGAATCTTTAAGAATCAAACCATGAAGTTTATTGATAGGTAAGAAAATGACTTGAAAATTGAATTTCTGGAGAACTCATGGAGTTTTGTGACCAACAGAAGGATGAGCAGAAAAAATGAAAAAGTTATTAATGTTATTTCCCACATCAGAATGTCTTCTGTGACATCCGGATGAAAATTTTCTAAAGACTTTATCAATGACCATGGGAGGAAAAAAAATCTCTGTCAACAGTAACTGATTTCAAATCTAGAATTCATTAGCAAGCAAAGATTCTGAAAAGCAGACTTTGAGAGGGAGAAATATATAGTAGAAAGGGGCCTTTTTTGCTTGTCTAGATGACGATTAAGCATGGGGAGGCAAACAAACAGAAAAGATTTACAGTAAACAGTACTGCTGAAATCAGGTTCACTGCAGCTTATAAAAATATCATGGAAAGTAAGAGTATCATCAGATTCCATTTCAAAAGTGAACTGGATTAATTGAATTGATGAAATCCGGGATAAATCATTATTACCATCAAAATGAACGAAAGTGCTGTCTATGTTGTGAATGCAGAGATGAAAAAAAGTTTCTCAAATAATTTGACTTCAATATAATGTATGTAAATGTGACCAAATACAAGACAGAGGAATTTGCCCATATAGCTAATCTTTAAATTTGGTGATAATATTTATTTCGAAAAACAAAGCAAAGAGAGCTATTAAATCCTAAATTCGGTATACGTAAAGTGAAATTCTTGAATCCTAGTTTCAAGAAATTTTAGTGTTCTTTTTGATTGGAACATTAGTAAACAGCGATTAAGCATAAAAAGAAACCATAATTCTGTAACCATTTGCAATTTTCAGAATTGCTTCCAAGAGAGTTTGCTTCTGAAAATCTTTGTTTTCTAGTGAATTCAAACACAGTGGAATATTGTTTATGCCCAAGGGACCATTCACAAGTGACATATAAAAGAAACACATACAAAAGAAATTTAAATTTAGTGTGAAATATACACCGATATCATTTTATTATTGCACTTTAAATTTTTTAAAATATTGTGCTCAAACAAATTAAAAATTTATTTAAAATAAAAATTTAATTAAGATTTTAAGCATTTCAAATAATTTTTATGATTATTTTTTTTAAAAATGATATTACTACAAATTTAATATTTTTAAAATCATAAGAATGCAAATTTCTGTATATAATTACACCGATAAAAAGTCATATCTTTACTTGAATTACAATCTTGAATAAGAAACCCCTCCAAGAACATTCTAAAGCAAATTTTTTTTTTTTTTTTTTTTTTTTTTTTAGCAAGTCTTTAAACTATCATCTGATGTATCTTTTCACTAGCAAAGCACTGTCAGTCAAACTCAATTATTGAAATATTGTCTCACTTGACACACAAAGAAATTTTTCAATAGCCTTAAGTATATGTGGGAATTTATTTATTCAGGACTTGGATAGGTCTTAAGCATGTGGAAGAAATAGACGTTAAGTATAATAAATAAATAATACAATTTTAGGATTAATTGTCTCAGTGCATGGTAGAAAGAAGACAAAATTTAGCGGTACAACTTGTCTTTCATCACCAATCTCATGATACGTAGCGAATAATGTACAGCAGATGCTATTATGCTAAGCTAAAATTATACTTTACTGATTCCAAGGAATTTCGGTTAATATAGCAGACTGTATTGTTCATTAACTTTCTGATTTGATCAAGCTTATTTTTTGCATGCTGTTATTATTACAGCAATTTCATGAAAATTAAAGTTTGAACTTTCGATTGCGCCAAAAAGAGTTTCTAATTCTGGAGCTGTAACAGGATTTTACAAAAGCGAAACCATGAAAAGTTAACTCCATTAAACTAAAAGTGGAACTGCTGCAAAAAATGGATAAAGGTATATATATCCATCTCAAAATTACGCAAGGAGTATGGCATTGGGAAGTCAACTGTATAATGACATAAAAAAACAGAAAAAGGAACTTTTTGAATTTTTTGTGGATGCCGACACCCCAGTCGCAATGAATAACAAAAAATTTTTTCGTTATACTAAAAGTGACAATCATGACAAAGTGATAATTGAATGGATCAGACAGCATCATAAGCGAGGGCATGCCATTGACGGGGCCAGTGCTAATAGTTCAAGTCAACATATTTCATAGGGAAATGAACTTGAAAACTGAGTGCACATATTTTTTTCAACAGATTGGCTAATCAAATTTTAAAATCGCTATGTAATAAGGCAATTAAAAATTTCAAGTGAAAAAACTTCAGCTCATACATAAGCTGCTGAATTCATTGAACTCATTAATAGTGAAAAGTTATATCCAGAAAAAAATTACAACACTGATGAACCTGTTCTTTGCTTAAAGTGAGACTAACAATTTTAGGATGCACAAATGCTGCAGGAATACAGAAGTGTAATCTTTTTGTAATCGGAAAAAACACATGACCTTGAGCATTTAAAGGAATAAAGATTTCCCCCATTATATATCATGCAAATAAAAGAGGATGGATGACAAAAGCATTAATGAATGACTGGTTTGAAAATTTTTTTATACCAGAGGCTTGGCAACATCTGAATTCGGCTTGTTTAACCGATGACACAAAAACATTCCTGACTGTTTGGCTCATACTTCACTTAAAATTTTAGTGAAAGATAATGTATCCGTATTTTATTTTCCTCCAAACTGTATGTCTATTATTCAGCCTATGGATATTGACAAAATACACATGCTGAACGGCAAATATAAAGTAGCATTTTAAAAATCTATGCCAAATTTCTTGAATAACGGCAAGACTATTAAAGAATTTTTGACATACTTTCGCATAAAATCTGCTGTGTGGAGCAGCGCAAGATTGGGAGGATGTGTCTTCAGATACTTTAAAAAATGCTTGGCTCATGATGAGGATGATGAAGGCTATCATTAATTTAAAGGTAATTTAAGTTTAATTGACTTAATTTGAAGGTTTAAATCAATTAAATGTAATTAATTATTAAAATAAATTTAAAGGTTTTCGGTTATCACAAATCAAAGGCGAAATTTTCCAATTAATAGATTTTTGTAAAGAAATGTGGAGAAGCGGTAATAAATGAAGATGATACAACAGAAGTTGTTCATTGCGATGACGATCATCAATCAATTAACAGATGGCAAAATCTGTAGTATGGCTCTAGATCCAGAAAATACTGCTACTGATAGTGAAGAAAGTGACAAGGAGGTTACTGAAAATGAAAAAAATTCAATTGATGAGTTAGTCAAAATTCTTGACACAGTTGCTCCAAGATTTCAACAATGTAACTTTGCAACTGAACAAGAAATTTTGTGTGTGTATACAATTAAAGCACCAGCAAAAAAAGTGAAGGAATTTAAACAACTTACATTAAAAGAAATGTTTAATGAGGTAAACAAACAAATAGTAAGCCCTTTATTTGTGTGATTTTTGATATCCTTTAGATCATAAATGCTTCATTATTTCATAAATCACGAAATATTTTTAATTTTATAATTTTCACATGTCATCTTACTATATTTAAGCTGTTTATCTAATATATGAAAAAATCCGAAATCTGGAATCGCCAAAGTCCCGACGAGCTCAGATCTCAGACTTTGTACTATATTACTTTCTCACTCGTTTTGCAATGGGTATGAATACAGCTGTAGCTCCTCCCTCTGTTGCAGAATTACTTTGCTTCTGATGAGGATTTATTCACCCCCTAAATCTTGGCTACAATATATGCCAAACCCAAGGTCGTTGCCTGGTCTAATTGTATGATATGTATTCTTAGCATTTAATTGCGCATATTTATTTTGAATTTCAGTTAGTAAACTTACAAGTAATAGCAAATATATACTGTTAAGTTTAATATTTGTGTGCTAGTGTAGTCATAGTACTTTGTGTGCTAGTGTAGTGCACTGTACATTAAGTTGCTATGATAATAATTTGTCTGAGCAAGGCAGGGTTAGGCAAGTAAGGGAAGCTAAGTTAGCCAGAATCTTTAGGCTACACATGGTGGCTTTAACTCAAACGAATTTCAAACAAATAGTGTTTTCAAGTGTTAATATGTAACATACGAAAATACTGCTTAAACAACTGGTAGTTTATTGATGTCTAATAATTACTTCTTGAACACCTTAATATTACCTTTATTATTTAAAGCTTAAGTATCCAGGAGTTACTTTTGAGCAACTCCAGTAAGATTAAAAACTTATCTGCACTTTCAATAAACGCCTTTTAATTTCTGAAATTTAGAAAGTAAAAAATATTGAAACAATATTAAATGCAATATGACTTCATATAAGAGAATTGCTTACCAATAACTATGAATGTAGACTATGTAAAGCAGTTGCATTAATGTGCAATAAAAAATAAAAGCTACTAATCAAGGATTTTTTAAAAATGGTAAAACCCTTTAACTTAATTTCAAACAATAAACTTCTGACTAAATTTTTGTTAAAAAAAAAAAAAAACACCTGCACTTTGTTATATGCTGTTTCATTCAGAAATTAGCAGAAAGGTAAAACAGCCTTGGGCAACAATTAAGAAAGAATACTAGCAAGGCAGTAAAATATTATCTGCCAGGTTTCTTCACAGTTAATCTTTATATCAGTTCTTCACTAGTTCCTGCCTGTAAATATAAAATAATGCACTTTTTTTTTAATTCACTGAAAGCTATTAACTACTTTTTTTCATTCAAAATATAATTAAAATGAAAGGGACCATACCTTATAAGTGGTCCTCAGCAATTTTCAATACCTGTATTCAGAAATTTACACTTCTGAACTTATAGCTAGCTGTCGTGAAATATTCTTGCATATTCCTAACAAAGATCATTAAAAAAAATACAGGATTTGACACTTACAGTTGCTGCATCAGGTGTATCAAGAACAAGATCAGGTAAATTCTGCAGCAACAAATCAAAACCAGCAGCTATATCTTCCTGTTGAAGTATTTGCCCATACATATCAGAAAGAAGAACAGATGTCATCTCTCGTTGAGATGGTTTACGTTCCATTGCAAGGCTTACAGCCATTGATACAATCTGAGGTCTTAGTTTCCCCAGGTTCAGCTCTTCAAGTGTAACCTACAATTATACATGACCATATAATATACAAAATAAAAGTATATAAAATTAAAAAAAATACAAGCAAAGTTTGTCAAAAATGCCCGTTCCTTTATGCGATTATTATTTCATTGTTCTTATCTCATTATATTTTCTGACTCACTGTTCCCAGAAGCAACTACTGAAGCACGATACTAAACGCTCTGTCAGTACACAGACTTAATAGAAGAAAAGTGAAGCCAAATCTTATCAGTAGAGCCAAACATCGTATAAGAATGCTGTAAAAAGCCTATGTTAAAAAAGTCTACAGTAAATTTATATCAGTGAATAAAACTTGCACCACAAATTAAGACTGTTAATATATTTCTCCAAAAGAGAAATACACTCATGTCCATAAATTAAGGATAACGCAAAATCAGGCAAAGGAAGAGTTAGAAGCAAAACAAATTTGACTTATTTGTAAAGCTTATTTATTAAACAAAAAGTAAAGAGCAAAAAAAGATGCTATATGTTTGATATTATTAAAAAAATTAGCGATTTTTTCTCCCTGGACAAATTACAAAAAAACTATTTACAAAAAAACAATATTACATGGTTGGTATGATTGTTAATACATTGTATGTCTCCCAGACGATGCAATACAGTCCGTACAACGCCTAGGCATGCTGAGTATCAAATTATCGATCTGATCTTGGGGCATATTACACCACTCAAAAAGCAATGCTCTCCGAAATTCCGGTAGAAATGTAGGAGGAGGTTGATGGGTTGCAACTTGTCGGCCAAGCATGTCCCACACGTGCTCTACTGGATACAAGTCCGGTGAGAATGCTGGTCAGTCCACACGGCTGATATCCTCCGATTGAAGGCATACGCTTACAATGTTTGCACAGTGAGAACGGGCGTTATCCATAAACACAAATTGTGCGTCCATGGCGCCCTGAAACAAATGTAGATGTTGTTCCAGAACGACGTCCCGATAGATTTGGCTTGTCATGGTTCCAATTTGAACATGCAGGTCAGTTCTGGAACCCAGAATAATTCCACCCCAAACGAGCACTCCTCCACCACCGTAACGGTGTCGTTCAATGATGTTTTCTTGGTGGTAACGGGTACCTGGAGCTCTCCATATGAAAATCCGGCGAGAATCAGACTCCAAGCTAAACCTGGACTCGTCGGAAAACATCACACAAGCCCACTGTTGCGGTGTCCACAATGCATGCTCTCTACTCCAGGCTAGCCGCAGGCGACAGTGAGTTGCAGTAAGTGGAACGCATCTGACAGGTCTACGAGCATATAGACCAATCTGCCCTAAGCGTCTGTACACGGTCTGCCTTGAAATTGTTTTACAAGTGGCTGAAGACAGCTGACGAGACAGGTCTGAGGCTGTGCTCCACCTGTTTCTTTTGGGAATAACTGCCAAATACCGATCCTCATTCGGCATTGTAACTCTGGGGCGACCTGTGCTGTAACGTCTACTCACATTACCATCATCTTGGAATCGTTGCCAAAGCCTGGAGATGACACTCTGGGTAATTCCAAGTTCGTCTGATACTTCCAGTTGGGTACGCCCACATTCCAGACGGCCGATAATTCTACCACGTAAAAATCATCCAAATGCGTCCTTTGTGTCACAACGTTTCGGTTATTGCACTGAAATGCTTATAAAGCGCCTGCGAACAATTTTACTTCTTTGCCTGCATTCCTTATATATCACTCTTTTACACTCTTGTCATTGTGACGTACCATCGGTGTCATCTGGTTACTTCCTGAAATTTGCATATGATTCTTGAAGATGTGTATAGTAATTTTACAGGTGATATATTTATTTTAGAGTTCGATTTCCGCGTGACTCCGAATTATCCTTAATTTATGGATATGAGTGTATATGAAGTGACATCTGACAGCGCAGCACAGCACAGTTCACTTTATGCTGCAAATGAAATGAGGCACGGCAGTTAAGGAATTTTTCGAGCAGAAACAGATCTCCGTCATGCCACAACAATTTTACTTGCCAAATCTCTCAACCGCTGATTTCTGGTTGTTTTCTCTCATCAAGATGGGTCTAGAGCAGTGTTTTCTTAAAACTGGATCATGATGCAGACACGGTCGCAGAAATTTAATATAGATAAATGAATTTAAAGAAACATCAGTCACATTCCCTCATTATCTTTAATATGTTAGATTGTTTGTTTTGTAATAATTTACTATACTAGATTGTCAATTATAAAATGGTAATATTGGCCAAGCTGAGCTGATTAAATTTACATATTGCAAAAAATCACTAAGCACACCACAACAGTGGTGTCACATTGCAATTTCAGCATATAAATCATCTCATAATCAAAATATGTTGCTAATACTTAGTACCTAATGACTTGCACCATACATGCATGCCGAGAATAAGGTTAATGTCACTGCATCCAGTACAGAGATTATGTTTTTTCAATATAATCAGTTATTTCTGTTCCATCACAATATACACAGTCCAGTCACATTAATGTGACCACACGTACTTTCCATGTCAGAGTTAAATAACCAATCACAGAAGGCAGGTGGCAGCACAGTGCAGTTGAGCGTATATAAAGGGTGTGTGAGGGCTTCGGAAAACATTTCAATCGTTGGCGTAATGCAGAAACGAAGCGATTTATCCGACTTCCAAAAGGGCATGATCATTGGCTTTCGGGCCAAGGGTGGAAGCATTTCCGAAACGGCTGAGTTTGTGAACTGGTCGCGTGCCGCCGTGGTAAAAGTGTACCGTGCATGGCAAAATGGGACTGTCCAAAATCAGCGACGTGGCAAATGTGGTGCACCACGGGCCATAGATGACAGAGGCGAACGACGGTTGCGGAGATGCGTTCGGGCAGATAGACGGGCTACCGTTGAGCAACTGACCACCAAAATGAACCAAGGGGCTACCAAAAGTGTCTCCCAAAGTACTATTCAGCGAACATTGCTGCGTCTGGGCCTCCGAAGCAGACGCCTGGTTCGTGCACCTATGCTGACTGCTGTTCATCGACGGCGAAGGCTAGAATTTGCACGCCAGTACAGCAGCTGGACGTCCACTGAGTGGCGACAGGTTGCGTTTTCGGATGAATCGCGTTTTATGCTCCATCGGACAGATGGACGTTGGCGTATAAGGCGTGAAACCTCTGAAAGGAACCACCCTGCAACCATTGCCGGAACGGTCCAAGCTGGAGGCGGGAGCATTATGGTCTGGGGAATGTTTTCCTGGCATTCTCTAGGTTCACTGATCATTGTGGAAGGCACAATGGATCAATACAAGTACGCATCTGTCCTTGCGGACCATGTTCACCCCTACATGCGCATTGTTTTTCCTCAGGATGATGGCATCTTCCAGCAGGACAATGCGAGGTGCCATACAGCTGCCAGTGTACGTGCGTGGTTCGAAGAGCACCAGGATGAGTTTACCGTCCTCCCCTGGCCAGCAAACTCACCTGACTTAAACCCAATCGAGCATCTGTGGGACCATCTCGATCGAGTTGTTCGCGCCATGGATCCTCAACCGCGTAATCTAGCGCAGCTGGCCACGGCATTAGAGTCGGCATGGCTCAACATCCCAGAGAACACCTTCAGGGACCTATGTGACTCTCTTCCTGCACGTCCCGCAGCAGTCCGCTCTGCGAAAGGTGGTTATTCTGGCTTTTGACAGATGGTCACATTAATGTGACTGGACTGTGTATGTATGCATTGCAAGAACAGTAAAATACTATATTTTACATGACTAAGTTTGATATCTATTTCAGTATTTTATCTATGAGTAAAAACTATTTTATCCATTGATAAATAGTTGAATTCGAGTAAAAAAGGTAAAGACGCAGCTGGTAATGCTAGAAAGTCTCTTCAAGCAGGATCATGTAATCAGAAAGAGGTATCTAAGATGCAGACAGGAAAAGTATGATATTTCTCCAAATTTTTCTTTTACCTATTGTGATAGCAATGAAAACTTCTTTGTTTAATTTGTAACAATGCTTTAGCTATGAAGAGTATGAAACTGTCAAACAGGCATCTTTAATCAAAGCATCTTAATAATCCCTCAATAAACCAAAAGAATATTCGAATGACTGTCAAATTCTTCAAATAAAGAAGGGCAGTTATTTGAGAACATTACATCATTGATGAAAATACGTATCCAGTTGTAACAAAAGTTTTTTGCAAAAAACATCCTTAATAAAGTTAGGGGGAAAAAAAAAGAAAGTATCTTTAGTGCGGGTCGTAATCTATGATTTATGATAGGATCACCACCCAAATCTATGATTTTCTGCCAATGTTTTGGAAGTTTTTCAAAGCCTTCAGCCCAGGAACTTAATGGCTGTTAGTTCAAAAGCATGTCAACCTTATTTCAGACATCCCATACAGCATTGGTTTCCAAACTTTATTTTATCACAGCTCGCTTAAAAATATTTGGCACTTCTTTTCCATTTTATCAAGTACTAAAAATTTATTAAGATACACTCTTATACACAATTAAAAACGAATAACAATATTTCATTATTGTCGCTTAATGAGATGGATGTTCTTGTCTATTAGCACAAAGTTTATCAAATCTTGGTGTCACTGATGAGATAGCTACACAAAGCTCCTTTATTACAACCAAAAGAGCCCGATATTTCGATTTTATTGCAGCTAATGCAGAAAATCCTGTTTCGCATAAAAAAGATATTACGAACGGCAGCAATACTTTTAAAGCTTTATTTGACAAAATATTATATTCAATCTTAATATCTAGCCAAAATTGATTCGGAGATACATTCTGAAATTTGTGTTTTAAAGAAGTATCACAAGATAGTTCAATCAGGTTTTCTTTCTCAATACTTGTTAACTCAAATTCGTCATCTTCTTCGTTGATAAATGGATTCTGTATCCACGCATATTTTGTAAAATCAAGATCATCAAAATAATTCGAAAAATGAATTAGCAAACCATCCAAGTGTTCAACAAATAGATTTTTGTTTGCTTCTATATCAACATAAATTTAAAAGTGGAAACATGTCGAACCTACTTTTTTTCCAAATTTGTCTTCCATATCTCCATTTTTTTAATGAATGCCTTCACTTTATCTTTTTGAATCAATAAATGCATCTGTGGACCTTGCATCGATTTATTCAAAACACTCAAGTTTCCAAAAATTTCCACCAAATAGGTAAGTTCAATAATAAAATTATCATCCCTAAACATATTTGCATCCTTATTATGATTTTCTTCGAGAAAAATTGCAATTTCTTCTTTGAGTTCAAGTACCCTCTGAATCACTTTTGCACAAGATGGCCAGTGCACTTCACAACAATACAAAAGTGAGGTGTAAGCAGCTTCCATATCTTCACACAGCTTTGCAAATAACCTAACTTTTAATGGACTGTTTTTTATGTAGTTTACAACTTTCATTACTTTTGTAAAAACGTAGTTAAGTTCCTCCCTCATATTTTTTTATACGAGAGCTGCTCTGTGGAGCATGCAGTTCGTTCAGAGAACATCGAGTGTTTCCCTTTTAATTAGTGCTGGAAAGCCAGTTTTGAGTCCTGACATTGACTGTACATCGCCCGTACAAAGCCCAATGCAATTATTCCACAATATGCTGTTCTCATCAAAACAAATTGTCGATTATATTAAAAATTTCACTGGATGTGGCTTTGCAAAATAATATACCTTCAATTATATTATTCTCTTCAACATATCGAAGATATGCAATTAAATGTGCGTCTTTAGCTACATCGGTTGCTTCATCTACTTGTAAGGCGAATTTTGAAGCGCGCATCTGAGAAAATAATTGATCGCAAAGATCGTCAGATATACCATTGATTCTTCTGCCAACGTTATCAGCAAGTGGTATTTGTTGCAACTGTTTTGCATATGATTCACCAAACATTGTTTTGACCATATCAATAGCTGCTGGCAAAACTAATGTTTCTCCTATTGTGTGCGGTTTTTTACACTCCACGATTCTGTAAGATACTAAGTACAATGCTAGAAACGCATTTGATGGAGCATGAACTATTTTTTGAACATTTGCTTTTGTTTAGTGAACTCATCCAATTTGAAAAAATTCTTGGGAATGCATAGAATTCTTTGGAATGCATACGTATTGAGAATGCATAGTTTCAATGTGGCGTTTTAATTTTCCGGGTCTCTATCAGCAGCCAAAACTTTTGAACAAAACAAACACATCGGTTTTTTCAAATTATCAGTAATAACACTTGTGAATCCGAACGATAAATAAGACGAATCATATTTCCTTGTCTTGGGAGTTCTTATTTCCAGATTCCTACTACTTGTGCCAGCATCAGATTCTTCATTATTAGAGGATTTTCTCTTATAACCAGTCAAGAACTTATCCATTTCTATAAAAATATTAGGATAATTAATTTATTGTTCTTAAAAATTAAACTTAATTAAATTACTATTGTGATCAGTGAGTAACTAGGTACACTCATTACAGAGAGACGGGGACGCCCTAACTTTACCGTCGTGGTTATACAGGCATGGTCCCACGCCCTCCTCCTGGTTTTTCATATCAGCTCCACCACAGCCAAGGCAGCGGACAAGCCAGTACCAGTACGGTCCCTGTCGAGCCTGATCCCATCCTAGGTACAATACCCGGGTTCTAGTCCTGTGAAGAATAAGGTACAATAGTACCTGATATTTTACCCCCGTGGTTGAGACTGTCTAAGTACAGATCCTAGCCAGTACTTCCCAGGAATTCTCCTGAGTCAACCCCCGGGGGGGGTGTAACTAGGTACATCAAAATAAAATAAGAAACACAATCTAAAACTGCTGAGCTAAACTGAAGTCGATATTGTCTTGATTTTTAGAGAGTTACTGGTCGGCCAAGCAGCATAGTAGTTAATATGTACCTATATGTTATGTATTGCATTAGCTGCACATACAGCAATCCTGGCTAATATTTGCGCCTCCCCTTAGACTAGTCCACGCCTCCCTAGGGAGGCACTCCTCCCAGTTTTGAAAATGCTGCCATACAGAATGGAAGGTAGGACCAGCAAGATGTAGCTGCAGGTGCGAAAAAAAGTAGAAGTCTGAAGAAGCAATATTAGAGCTTTGTGGTGAGCATGGCAAAAGATTCTATTCCAGTCCGTATAGAGATCAGGCGGTGAATACAGACACATGTAGTCTTGCATTACCTTGATGGAACATCAACCTTTTTGTGCCGGAACTCATCTTGACATTTTTCTTGATAGCAGCATCAATATGGACTAGCATCTCGCTGTACACCTTACTGTCAAAAGTTTTACCTTTTTCCAGATACTGTCAGTGGATAACACCATGGCAACCCCACCAGATACAAAGCATGATCTTTTTGTTAATCAAATTGCATTTTGCGATGCTGCCGGAAGTAAATCCACTTTTCATTACAAGTGATTAAGCAACTCCATAATAGCCCAAGGTAAAGAAGTGGGGATTTTATTTCTTTACAAAGGCAAAAAGGGAATCAGATTGGGTGATAAGTGATTCAGCCTTGGCAAGTCTGTCTGCCTGCTTATTTCCCAAAATATCAACAATGGCTTGGAATCCACTGAAAGACAATGGTCTTTGTTTTCCCTTAGCTAAAAGTGCCATTTTAGAATAAACCTGGGCATTTTCATTATATTTAGAAATGCTAAGTGTCAAAATAGCGCCTTGTAAATTGATGAGAATGCAATATTTTGATCTATACTATTTTTTAATTTATCAACTGCATATGTTATATCAGGTGTAGGAATTCGTAATTATCATAAGGATCATATACAGTCAAAAGGCAGGATTTATGAGTCTTTATTCTTTCACTTACTGGTCTGTAGTAATTTAAGATTTTTTCAACAAGATTCGTAGCACTCCTTTGGCACCTTTCACTTAAAAGCTCAAAATCTGTCTAATTCCATAGCAACAATCGGAATCTATTTTGAACCACCAATGATCAATTGCAACATGTTGTTTTGGAAAATATCCAGTTTGTTTCTAACAGAATCCAAGGCAGTAATAAAAAACCTCATTACCATATTCAACAACAGGATGATCATAACCTTTATATGTTGTCACAAAACATCTTGGATCAAGCCCCAAGTTATACCAGCCAGATGTTTCAGAAGTTTAAATCTCAAATGTCCTGGATCAATGGCTGCATATATTTGCTTATTCCAAGATAATTTTGGGTCTAAATGAATGCACAAGTGAACAGTATCATATGTTCCATTTAGATCTTTATTATTATAATGAAAGTGAACATCATGGTATTTAGTACTAAGAGAACAACTGGAACGTAGTTGTTTCATTATTTACTGCCATATTATTTTCATAAGTCCAGGTGTTAAGAGTATGTAAGGCCTGTTGTAGAACATTTCCACCAAGCCAACAATATCAGATCCCATAGCATTCATCACCATATCATCAACAAATAATAAGCTATTAAAGCCCGGAGCATATCCAGATTTATTGCCAATTAGATCATTTATTAAATTAAAAACAGCAGGACTCTGTACCACTCCTTGAGGTAAACCTTGTTTTGTTTATCGATAATCTGACACATTTTGACTATATTTAACACTTCGAAATCGCTGGTCAAGAAAACTTTTAATCCATTTACAAGTTGCCAGAAGTGCCACAGGAGATGACAAATTTGAGAAGCTCATTACTAGACTAAAAAGAAAACCCAAAATTTACAATTCAGTTGGACGAAACAAATGATATTTGAAAAACTGATCATCTGTTATGTATATTTATAAAGACAACTGATGAAAATTATTATTTTTCATCTACTGGAAGAACAGATATACAACTTTTCCGGTAGGGTGGCTTTCGACCTAAGGTACATTGCCAAACGGAAAACATATATATACAGTAAATCTAATGACTTTTGTAAAAACGAAGGTTTATAATGAAAGAATTGCATCAGAGTACACACAGATGAAACAAAAGCAATGGCAGGTGAGAGTATTGGTTTTAAATCATTTGTTGAATTTGATGAGGCCCTTGCAGTTAAAAATTAACAATGGAGTTGAACTATGTGCTTCATGGTGCTGTCAAAATTATAAATTTTAATAAAAATCATGCCTTTAATATCTGTTTATTTTAAATTTCTTCAAATGACACCACACAAAAAATGTATTAATAAGATTATTGTTACTAAAAGATGAAATTACTACATTTTTAACAGAACAAAAATCTTATCTTGACTCTCCTTTTAAAAATGATCGATGGTTATCAAAGCTGTGCTATTTGTCATGCATTTTTGAGAACTAAGCAATCTAAACATGTCTCTTCAAGAAAAAATAGCAACCTATTAGTTTGAATGATAAAACTGAAGGTTTTATTACAAAGACCAACATTCTGAAGAACAAAGAGAAAAATTATTTATTTGACACTTTTTTGACTACCAATTTTATAATTGAAAAAAATAATTGTATAACATTAACAGCAAAAATTATCATAAGACTATCATTGCACTTTAAAATCGATAGACCTTAGAAACACCACTTCGGAAATTCTTTATATCAAATTTTGATTTCAAAATGTTATCTGGGATACAAAAACCATTCTAAATGACAATAATCATCTGCCATATTAACAGAAGGAATTTGCTGAGACACTAAGTGACTCAAAACCAGAGTTTCGAAAAACAAATCCTTAAGCGAATCCTGAATCAGAGTTAGAGCTGAATTTTCCACATTTGAAAGGTCATTAAATGTTCTTCTGCCATTCAGCACAACATATTTACGTGAAATGATGTTTTCAGCTTTAATATTTATTAAATTCAAATATTGTTCAAGACTGAGAAAAGGTGAACATGCTTTCCATCCAGCAGTGTCAAATACTGCACCAAGATTTAATTTGCTATTCAAGGGAGGGGGAACCAAGCACTAATTTTTATATATTTGAAACAAATTCTAAAACTACTTCTTTTCTTACATATGGTTGTTACTAAAAAAATAAATTACTTCTGAAAAAATACTTATTTTTACATCTTTATTTTATATTTAATATCTGGAGTCGTGAAAAAAATCAAGACAATAAAAAGGGATCATAAAGGGAAAACATTTAAGGGCTGTTCTAGAGGATCAACACTTTTTGATAACAAAATTTATCCAAGACAACAACACAGCCAATCAATGACACATACCAAAAGAGTATTCTCCAAATGCTTTAATGAATGATCAAATTATCACAGCAATTATGTTTACTGCAGTTTTATGCTACTTTGAAAGTGACTATGCAATTTTTTTATATTTCAAATAAAACTGCTTTATAAGCATGTTCTAAAAATGTAGGTATATTGCCTTATTTTAGCTTTTTTTCCCTTGAGCGTGTTAAAACTTTGCTATAAGAAATAAATCTGGAAGGATAAAACCACTGAGTAACAACAGGTATTCTGAGGTGCACTTCACAGTAGAATGGGCTGGTTGCATGGATACCACATTTCTCTTCAAAAAAATGATCGTACTTTTCTAAATGTTAGAATGTAATGTCATAATACAAATTCTCAATTTCTTCAAATTTCTGTATATCAAATTATTTCTACAAAAAGCAAGAAATTTTATGGTTTTATTTACGTTTAATTGATAATCAGTCATTTAGTTACTCTTTCCTACCAATGAGCACTATTTTTATCAAATACTCATTCTTTCCGAAAGTTGCAAATTTAAAACAAAATGAAAAATTAAGCAGCTTCCCAAATTTCAATGAACTGATATCAACTGATATTATGGTTTGCTGTTACTGAATAGGTGTCATATCCTGTTGATTATCAGAATTCAAATTAGATTTGGTATTTTTGATTATGGTAATGCATTCGAGGGCTATCCACCTAAAAGGAGGGATGCCTTCAAGGAGACTTTCCAACAGAAACTGGCTCGTATATATGTTACACACAGGGAAAACCAGGAAATGCCCAGCCAACCTGTTTTCTGAGACTGGAACCCGAACCCAACTACCACTATTGAGTGGCTTTGGTCGGCCAACTCAAATTAGGAAATATGAACAGTAATTGTTGTGCAGCAATAAGTGATTAAACTTAGTTTAACTTAGGCAGTGAAAGTGGATAAATGTCCTTCCCATAAAACAAAACACCTTGTATAATTTAAAATTTATACTGGTTGCAATAAACATAGATTATCAGTGTTGGTTACAAATAAATTTTAATACATTTTACCTTTCATTCATTTCACTGCAAAACAGTGGTTCTTTAATTGTAGTATATATATGCCCATGGATTATGTGACAAATATTCATAGGTATTTTCAGATTAATCATATCCCCATTGAAAATTCATGAACTCACTGCCAACATCAAAGAGCATTTGCAGACTTGTTGACAGAGTAGTTCAAAATAAGCATCACAAACTAACTAAAGAAATTTTTGGATATAGTTAAAACACGAATTTAAGGAATAGTAGTGCATTTTCTACAAGCAATATTTTATAAACAATTGTAGAACTTTTGCTGAACACAAATATGGTAACATTTTTTTAAATAAATATTTCATATATGAACTTCAAATACGGCCACTTTGTCCACTGTCTTACATACTGATTTCTCTTTACGACTTTCTTCAGCCTTTAGTTACTTACATTGCACATACGTTTAAAAATTTTCCTGTTTACCTGCAACAATGGCTTTCGAAACATTTGCTATCAAAAGTACAAATACTTAATGGGTTGCATAAGGTGATTAATCATTCTGGTTAACTGAGTAATTCCAAATAAAGAATACGAGTTCCATTATGTTTTTTGGCACTTGATACAATGCTTAGTTTATATATATTTCTTCCTTCTTTCGATTGCCAAATATTTTTAAAAGAACTGTATTCTAGGTTTTTAATTTTTAAACTGATTTGAAAATTAAGTTTTATCTGTGACAAAATTAATTCATCAAAATACACATCATAGCACAGACACATTTGGCCATTAGTTTGCAGATTACAGATGAGACCAGAGGTTATTCATGTAAGTAATTATTCAAGTTCATGAAGAAAAAGGATTATTAAATTCACAAACATAAATTTAGCTTAACCTGTAAATGACATGATCATTTTTTTTCTCTTGAAGAATTTAGGAACCCTCGAGAGTAATATCTTAAGCCACGCTGTTCAATATTTCACTCACTTATTTTCTTTATTAATTTAAAATCATTCTTATTACATGAGATCAGGAAAATCAGCAAAATGCAATACTTTGCAAAACAAGGGAAATGTGATTTATGTTACATGATTACAGAAGTATCAGGTGTATTTCATGTTTATTATTAAATGTACCTCTTTCAGTGTTTTTATTCGCTAAATAATCAATTAATGTTTGTTTGCTCAGTTTTATTTTAATTCAGTATCAGGTTTTATTTACTGGTGAAGTAATACTCACAATAACTTCTTGTGTATCACCATGTTCAAAGTATTCATGTATTGCAGGATCAACAGTCTTCTCCAAGTCTTCAGTATTTAACTCTGGCGCAATAGCTTCAAATTCACAGTCATCCTGTGTAATAAAAAAAGCAAGAGAATATAGATTACATACATAAGACACATACACACACCATACACAGATTACATACACAGACAGAACATACATTTTATCGATTGCAGAAATTACACTGAGTTAAGATGAACAATGAATACATATAATAATTTAAATAAAAAAAAAGGGAACTCATTTAGAAAATAAAATGAATTTATAGTTCAGTGTCAATTAATGTAGGATATCAAACGTAGGTCAACATTTGGAGGCTAATATTTTTAAAGAACAGTACAGAAACCGTAAGACTTTCTTAAAGGCATTCTTAAAGATGCTGAAAGAAAGAAAAATGGTTGCTTTGATTTACCATAAGAAGATTTACGAAGAAGTTAATCAATTAGAAGTACAAAGCTTAGAAGGTACCAAATTTTAAAATTAGTGCACAAATCTATTTTTGAAACTCACTTAGGGATGAGGAAAACAAAATAAAGGCTACATTATTCATTTTATTGGCCAAACATGTTGCAAGACATAAAAGAATGTTGCAGAATTTTTAAGGAATTCCAGTTAAGAAGCAGATACCTATTTTTCCAATCCAGAGGTAAAAAGTTTTCATTTGACATGGTAAATACTAATGTAATCGGTCACACTGAACCCCCCCGGGCATGTACGCAGAAATATATATAATGTTTAGTTGACCGACATTGTAGGTGGCCACAGTCAGCCTTGCTGAGAACAATTAATTACAGATAAATCAATATGCACTAATAATGAGAGTACTGATTTTATAGCAGAATTAAAAAAAAATTTAACGCTATGTTAGGATTGCCGTGGGCAATCCTAACATAACTGGACATAACCTAACTGGATTAACTGAATGGTATAATCAATTTCTAAAGCGCATGTTACACATCATTTGAGGTGATTATAAAATAAAATTAAATAACAGCAAATAAAGATATCACCTTTATTGAATTCATTAAAGCTCTAAAACAAATCCAGGAAATGATTGATCCGAGTGATTGAAGAAATTAATGCAGAAATTTCACATCCTGTTGGCTGCGTTATGAAGAAAGCTAGTGCTCTTTGTCTCTGTGCAGACTTTAGATACCTAAATGCAATAATGAAACCAGACGACTTCTCTCTGGAAAACTTGAAAGAACTGTTCCATATTGGAAAAGCCAATGTGTTACCAGTCATCGATGTATTCAGCATATTCAGCCATACTCTTGGAAAGACAAAGCCCAAAGTTATCATGTCTCAAGACACATCGAGCTCAGTATCAGTTTAAAGTCGTGCCTTTTGGACAACGCAATGTGACAGCAATGTTCCGAAGAATAAAAACCAAACATCTGCTAAATATAAAGATTTTATTTGAGCCTACGTCGATGACATAGTGGTCTATTCAAAGAGCTGGAATGAGCATTTAGCACAGCTTGATAACATTTTTCCCCAAAACTGTCAGAACCTAGATTTTCAGCAAGTTTTAAGAAAAGCTCTATTCTTAAGGCTCAATTCAAATAGTTAAGACATATCATCAATTCTTGAAGTCATCAAAACAAGCCAAACAAAGTAGAAGTTATTCAGAAATTACTAGGCATAAAACACAGAAGTCCCGAACAGTTGTTCTGGACAGAGAAACACATACAGGCACCTGAAGTGTTAAAGGAGTGTCTTGTGGAAGTACACTGGTGTCCAAAAGTTAAGCATAATTGATAATTATGTGAATAAAGAAGGAACTGTAAATCAGAATGGCGGGAAACGTGATATGCGAGTGTAAAATGGTTATGAAACAAGGAAGCAAATCAAAAGAACGATAATAATTAATTTTATTATCCAAAGTAGCAGTTTGAAAGAAAACTGAGAATTTGCAAGGGTTCACACTTTAAAGAAAAAATGAAAGAAAACATTAAATAAATTACTGATATTGCAGTTTAATAAGGCGTGTGGTCACCTCTGACAGCCAGGTACGCTGCACAGCGATTTACCATACTTGCTATGAGATGATGAATGAGTTGTGGGGTCAAACGGTTCTAAGCTTCTCGATGAGTTCTCTTCAGTTCTGTAACAGAGCTTGATGGGTGCGATAGGGCTGCAATGTGTCTCCCGAACATATCCCATACATGCTCGATAGGATTTAAATCGGGAGTTCGCAGGCCACGACATATGCCGGATGTTTTCCGTTTCAAGGAAGTCATCAACCAGCACCACTCGGTGACATGGCACATTATCATCCATGAATATGAAGTCAGGACCGACAGCACCTCGAAACAAGCGAACATAAGGCTCAAGAACTTCGTCTCTGTATCTTTGACCAGTCACAGACCCCGTGTCAAAGAAATGGAGGTCTGTGCGGCCGTCCATCATGATGCCTGCCCATACCATTACTCCCCTTGATGGAAAACGATGTCTTTCCGATATGTTTCTTGGTTCAAAAAGTGCTCCACGTTCTCTCCATATCAGAATCAGTACTCACGACTAAACTGGGACTCGTCACTGAACATCACATTGGCCCACTCTCCCCCACTCCAATGTTGATGTTTCAAACTCCAGTTCAAACGAGCGCGTTTCTGCGCAGACGTGAGGGGAATGAAAACTGCTGGTCTTCTGGCATACAGACCAGCATGACTGAGTCTCCTGTAAACAGTTTGTCTCGAAATTCGTGAGCGCCGAACCCAGTGCTCTGGCAGTACTGTCCCTCTGACGTCGTGCACTTATTACCAGATATTGGTCTTGGCGAGGGGTTGTGACTCTTGGTTGACCTGATACTGGTCGTCGGGTAACATCTCCCGTTCTTTGAAACCTCTGCCACGGTCTTGAGATCACAGACTGGTTCACATTCAGAATTCGAGACACTGTGGTTTGTGATCGTCTGGATTCCAACGATTCTTCCTTTCGCAAACATCTCCAATTGCCGTCTTTGTGCCATCATTCACCTTGTTTGATGGTTAACAACGTTCTTTCGCACAGCAGTTGCCCGAAACTTGTCTGAACTGCCTATACTGCGTGAATCGGTTTCTTTGCATTCTGACATGCGCAGCTGTTTCGCGCATCACGTAGTTGACTGAAAAGTTTTGCATAAACCCAATGTTTCTTCTTCCCCCAATTAATATCCGCAAGAAATTTGGAATAATTTTACGAATATTTACTCCATGTTTTTCGCATTTTACAATTTATGCTTAACTTTTGGACACCAGTGTATCTGCCTTTATATCCTGGTTCTAGGGTTACCTTTTAAAATTCAGTGTGATGCACCCTCAGCTGGTATTGGTGCCTGCTTATCTCAATAGAAGAATGGTGCGGTGTATTCGATTATTTATGCTACCCAGAGGTTAACTAAAGCACAATAGCCATGGTCAACATTCTGGTCAACTATTGAAAGAGAAGCTTATGCTATGGTCTGAAGCTTGAAAAAGTTCAATACATGGATATTTGAATCACCCGTGGAACTGATTACTGAACACAATCCACTAACTTTTATAATCAACCTCATCACACAGTCTTTTAAGCTGCAACGACAGGCCATTAGATTTATAAATATAACACAATTTCGAACTGCCTACGTGCCAAGCTGACGAATGCCAATGTATTGTTCAGACTGAAGCCTAATTAGAGTGACCAGAGAAAGAGAAGAGAACTCTTAATCTATATTTATATACTAATAAGATATTTCTTTTCTTTTTTTCTTTCAGCTACTCTGTGAAACCAGACTTTTAATTATCATTCTATTGCCTTCCAGATATATTTTGATATTTAATTATTAATTATTTTTATGTTACAGCTTATAGAAGTTTCCGCATAGATGTAGATGCAATTTGCATATTTATAACACATATTTCAATTCATTATTGATTGAATCATTGATATAAATGGGTACGGGGTTTTGTTCTTGACATCACCAATTTTTCCTCTTATTTTCAAAAGGTTTTCATCCTATTTCAATTCTGAAAGGGGGTATGCGATGCATTATGATGATGTCAATCAATGAAACGTGTAGAAGGTACTAGTTCTCTGTCAGAGAGGTGCCAAAAGTTAAGTTTAGTTTTGAGTGAGAGACCTGGAGAGAGGTCAGAACAGAAAAGGGCTAATGGAAGACGATAATTAATTACATTGTAAATATATTAATTATTGTATATAATTTCCTTGTTAGGAGTGTAGTTTAGTGAATCCATGTGTAATTGTGTGTGCTTGAATAAATATTAAAGACACAAAGAGGTGCTACCTTTTGTGCTGAGGAAAGAAGATGACAATGTGATATAACACATATTTTGAGTAAAATTTTTATTTAACGCCTTTTTTTTTTGTTAAAGTAAGATCGTAATAGGTTATTACAAATAAATTTTATTAAAGAAGAAACAAAAATTTTAGCACAGCTTTTAATAGCATGAAATACTAAAATAAAATCTTGCATTTTAACACGTAAGCAAAGCACTTGAAAAGTAGCTGCATATATAAAATGTTTTTAGAGAAATAAATTTAAAAGCCTTAAAAAGTGCTTTAGAATGCCTTTTTTCTGGATATACAAGGTATTCATAAAATTCCCCAAATGCCGACCTCATACATGTACAGTGATAAAATTTCTCAAAATAAAAGAGATTTTAATGAAAATAGTTTCAGCACTGCAAGTAGGGAGCTTCTGTAAATACAACGCTAAACTTTTTTTATAGCCTTCACAGAACATGTTCAGCTAGCATAATGCCAATCATACTTAAATAACTTTCAGCATACTTACTAATTTCTGTGAGAATTGAT
This sequence comes from Stegodyphus mimosarum, assembly GCA_000611955.2. Taxonomy (NCBI): domain Eukaryota; kingdom Metazoa; phylum Arthropoda; class Arachnida; order Araneae; family Eresidae; genus Stegodyphus; species Stegodyphus mimosarum. The sequence continues at coordinate 346,999 of KK114431.1, forward strand.
TCCATTTTATCTAGTCCTTGTCCAGTATGCATCAACATATCTAACGGTTCATTTTAGTGCCTATGTTACTCCACCTATGTATTAACTACACACCAGAATCACCTAGATTTTGCTTACCAAATAATATATGATATAGCATCACATTTTCATTGCAAATCAACTTGCACCTGTAGGAATTTCCATATAATTATTTATTGTAATATGACTCACAAGAAAATTTATTGTTCAATGTAATTTTTCCTCTCCGACTGGAAGACAGCATAAAATGATCTTGAACACACTATGTATATCAATAAATGATCATTCATAGGGCTATCTGCCTAAGGAAAGGGATGCCTTAGCGGAAGACTTTATAATGGAAACTGGCCTGTATACATGTTACACATGGAGAAAACCACTAAAACGCCCATGTGTTCCAGAGATTCGAACCCCAGACTAAACTACCAGTGTTCAGAGATTATGCCACTCTGCCACTAGACGGTTAATTAACATTCTTGAAAATTGAATAAATCAGCAATCACTCAAAACAATTCAGAATAGAGATTCCCCCCCTCCCAACTGATGGGCACTTAGCTGACTTAGGCCCATCAGTCTGGCCACTTTATTGTGGAAGCACCTAACAGGTACGCCAACGTTACCTCCTATAAAGGGATGGACAATTACAGCCATGCTTTCTCTGAAATTCAAACCCAGGTCCTTCAGTACTGGGAGTAGGTTCAACTAACCACTTATACTGCCTGAAGATTTTAATGAAACCAAATCATTTATGCTTGTTACCAAATAAATAAATAAAAGATTGTTCTACTTAAGTTAATTTCTCTGTAGACCGAATGAATTAAGGAAAAATTCCTCAGTAAGAATTTTTTATATAACAAAATTGTTGTTTTTTGATAACTGAAAACTATATTTCACCTTATAAAAGGCAGTGTTGATTTATTTAAGTTTTAATGGATTAATATATTGACTGTCGCCAAAATTTTCAAGTAAACATTAAATACAATGAATATTTTATATCACATCCTTTTCATTGGTCACTAACAGGCCATTATAAACTTGAGTTGACTGAAACAATCTATGCTAAAATTCTGTTCAATTTTTAAGTACTAAGAATAAGTCTTGAAACATGATTGATTACAACAAATGAAAATATGATTTGTTATTCACAGTAAAATCAAAATCCAATTTTTACATCTCATATTTTCATTTAAACACATATTTATGCTTAATGCTTTCATCAACATATTATTTACTTTTCATTTTCCCCCTTTTTAATGATGTATGTATTAAAGAATACCTGATTTTCAAAATCATAGTTAGGATCCCTAACATCTGATATAATATCCTCATGTTCCACCATCAATTCACTCCCAGGCTTTCCCCAAGTTCCTTTCCCACCAGCACCACCTGAAAAATAGATATTCAAAATTCAACCATTATGAAAAATAAACAGAATTTAAAATGACAGAACTACATCTACCACAAAGTAATCATTATTTTAGTTATAGTTATGTAAAATATATTGACCGAATCTAATAAACAAAACTAGTTTTTTATGATTTCTTACACAAAAATTTTCATAACTATTGGTTCAGCAAAGACAAAAATAGATGATTTTTCTGTTTCTTCACCACCCTTTAAACACATTTTTTATTTCTGTAATAAAAGGCAAGTGGCAGTTTCTCTTCCTTTTATTCAGAAATTCTTGAGTAAACTAAAATTGTAATTAGATTTACATTCTTTTTAAGCATTATATGTGCTAACTGGCTATAATAACTTATATATAACATAGTAGTTTGTTTTGACCTGCAAAATATTCTTCAGCTGCTTAAGTGCAAATGAACGTGATAGAATATGGTGATAAGAATGACTGGAAATAAATCAAGCTACTGGAGCCCTCTATTGATGAAAAATGAAAGCAATTACACAAGAATTTCTTTAAAAGCTGAGGGTAAAGATAGATTTTAATTGGTATCGTTAACTGGAACTGAAAAACTCTTTTGAATATGAATTGCCTCTACAAAATATAATTTTCCAACAGAAGATGTTTCTTAATTAATTTTGCCTGCAAAAAAATCAGAAGTGTGATTTCCTGAGCAACAATGCTGGGCAATAGAGGACTTCTGTGATTCATTTTTCTAACATATGCCTGATGTTCTTCAAGGTGGCATTTTAAGGCTCTTTTAGTTTGACCAATGTAAATTAAACCACACTGGCAAGGAATCCTGTAAATACCCCAGGAATTCATATTCGGAATGTGGTCCATAAGTATAGAACTGGGAATTTTACTGTTAGGAAGAAAAACGACCCAAAAGTTAAGATTTCTGTAGAATAGCACTTTTATAGCTAATCGATGATTCTTATAATCTTCTAAAACATGAAGCTGTCTTTTGATGTGTTGAGATGAGAATTTTTTAAGCACTTGGTTAAGAATGTTGGATGAAAAGCCCCTGTCAATAGTTACTGCTTTTACATAATTTTGTTCTTGATCAAGAGCCAATTTGGAGGAGCAAATCTGAAGTGCACAGAAAACAAAACAATAAAATGAAGCTAACTTCTGTTTAGTCGGATTACGTGATCTAAAGTGGAGTGGAAGGCAAACCAATGAAAGCTTATGGTAAACAGTAGTACTGAAGTTGGATATGTAACATGTGACCAAAATGTCGAGGAATGGAAGAAAACTGGATGTCTCAAGTTCATATGTGAACTGAATAGCAGAATGAACGGAATTCATTACTGAAAGAACTCTATTTAAATAATCTTTATTACCATCAAACAGGGTAACAGCATGGTCTATGTAGTGGAATCATAATGGGAAGTTTAAAGTTTGAAATAATTTTGATTCAAAATAATGCATGTACATATCAGGAAGGATGAGACTAAGAGGGCTTCCAATGGCTAACCCCTCAGTTTGTTTCTCATTTTGGCAAAAAAAAATGTGTTTGTTTCAAACAGAGTTGAGTAAGGAAAATTAGCTTATCAATTTCAATGCAGGAGAGGTACAATGCACGAAATTCATTCTAACCCAGATATTTTAATTTCAAACACTGACAAAGGTGGCATGATAGTCGTCATGGACAAGAGCACTTACATCGATGATGTCATTAAACTCTTGAAGGAAGGACAATATAACCCGATCCCTAAAGACTCTCCATCTTCAGACCTCTCAAAAATTAAAATTGCAATCAAATCTTCACAAATTCTACCAACTCACATAAAACAATTGCTTATCCCATCTGTTGCAAATTGTGTCAGATTATAAGGTCTTCCCAAAATTCATAAAAGTGGTATTCCTTTTCACCCTATTGTATTAAATTTAGGCATTGCCTTGTACCCATTAGCTAAATAATTTATTTCTAGATTTTCAACTTTATTAGATAATAATACTTCACACCATTAAAAAGTCAAGAGAGTTTATAAAAAAATTAAAAGCCTTTCTTCTCAGAATTTACTCAGTTTCTTTTGATGTAAAATCATTATTCACAAGTGTTCCAGTCGGACGTGCATTTAGATGTCTGGAAACCAGACTTTGTGAATTTCATTTCTCCTGCATTGAAATTGATGAGATAATTTCCCTTATTCAACTCTGTTTGAAACAAACACATTTTGTTTTCCAAAATGAGTATTAGAAGCAAACTGAGGGATTTCCCACTGGAAGGCCCCTTTCTCCCATCCTTCCCAATAGCTACATGCATTATTATGAATCAAAATTATTTGAAACTTTCAACTTCCCGTTATGGTTCCGCTACATAGACGATACTTTTACTCGGTTTGATGGTTATAAAGATTATTTAAATAAAGTTCTTTCAATAATGAATTCCACTGATCCCGCTATTCAGTTTATTTTTTAACTTGAGACATCCAATCCGCTTCCATTCCTTGACATTTTGGTCAAACATAACATATCCAACTTTAGTATTACTGTTTACCATAAACTTCATTTCTTTAATTCAGCTTTTGTAGTTTTCCCGCCTCTTCTTCAAACAAGAGAAATATGATCTATGACAGCTCAATGGATCTGCATGTAGACCTGGGAATCAGATGATTTTTAGATTAAAACCAATTAAATTTTTTTTTGGGGGGGAGGCTGTCTTTTATCGAAATAACAGATTTTTTGCAAATTAATTAGACTCAAAATAAATTTAGTCCATGATAGACTGCACTGTTACTTTTTAATTGAAACATATCCCAAAGTTTTAGTTTCTTTACCTGCTTAATATTTCAGTGCTCATTTTTCTGTCTATGACACAAATTATCAGTATTTTGCACATTAATTATACTCAAAATTTATGTAGTCCACATGAAATTGCATGCAATAAATTTTTAAATAAATTACTGTTAATTTAATTTTCCACATAATTTTAGGATTTTTCTGCCTTGTTCAAACTTTTACTGCTCATTCTTCATTCTTTTATTAAAATCCATCAATGCTTTGCACATAAATTATATATATATATATATTAAAGTTTATTCAGCCTTATGTGATGATAATTAATTTTAATTGCAACACATATATACACATACTTCTGCATAATTTTATGATTTTCTTTTCTTGTTCAAACTTTTCCTCTCTCAATTCTAAAAACATACAACTTGTGAAATGTATAATCTTAACAAACTTGTATACATTTCAAATGTGATTTATTTTTCTTTAGCTGAACTGTCATTTATCCTAAATTTTTGCTATTTGTTCGATTAGGTTTTCTTCTGTTTTCTCTATAAAAACAGACTTTGAATCATTTCTGTTTGTGTAACTTTATATCACAGATATTCAGGTAAAATTTTCATCATACACAAAATTTCCTTTTCAGAGGAATTCAGGAAAATGGTATATGGCATAGAAGACACAACACCGAATTATACCGAATATGTTCAAAGAGCCATGTGTTGCTTGTTACATTAAAAGAAGCCACCTCAATTGAGCTGGGCATCTTAGCCACATGAACGACAGTAACATACTAAAAGAAATACTTTTGGTTGGACTACGAAACACAAGAAAGGGAAGACCTGGACTTCTATGGATAGATGCTGTAGAGGAGTGTTTAGTCCTTAAAACTAAGAACTCGATGAATTTGGCTGCTGGTAGAGGTGATTGAAAACATCTAGTTCAGAAAGGCTTGGCTCACATTAGGCTGTAACACCACAGATAATGATTATGAAACAAAATGTATGTATGCAGTTTAGAGAACTAATTCCATTTATTTTGTTTTACACTTCATATTTTTATTTTTTCCATAATTAATAATATTTTTATATTAATTGCAGAGTACCTAATTATCTTTACATGTTCAGAAACAAATAATTCTATTAAAAAATGAACCTTTAGAACTGCATAGCAAGATTATCGGCATATCTCTCCTGAAAGACCAATTTTAACAACTTTCTTCTCAGCTAGGTTTTTTCCGAAGGTAGTTTCTAAGTATTTACTACTATATTATTTTCATAAGTGCAGGTGTTAAGAACAGTTAAGGTCTGTTGTAAGACACTCTCCAGGCCAAAAAGTTGGATCCAGTAGCACTCGTCACTATATTATCAACAAATAACAAGCTATTAATGTTCAGGACAGATTTAGAAATATTGCCAATTATTTCATTTATCATAACATTAAAAAGAATAGGACGCAGCACTGCTTCCTGGGGTAAGCCTTGTTTTGCTTGTCGATAACCCAACACATTTTGACCATACTTAACACTTATAAACTGATGATCAAGAAAGCTTTTAATCCATTTATATAAGTTGCCAGAAATGCCACAGGAAATTAGTCTTTTAAAATCCTGTTCTCCAAATTTTATCAAAAGCATTTTTGAAATCTACAAAGCAAGGGTACTTTGCTTTCTCTGAAAGCGATCCTTTATCTCTTTAATATAAGGAAACTATTTATTCAGCAGTACACCTATGTCTTCAAAAAACTACATGCCTTCTTTCAGGAATCACACTAGCTGCGCCCAATGCAAACAACAATCTGTTAGCAAACAATCTCTCAGCTAATTTACATAAAATGTTTGTAAGAGAGACTTTGCAAAAACTGTCCAAATTCTCAGTATATATGTTGAGAATTGGTATTATTCTTTCTTCAGGGAATTGGTATTATTCTTTATTTATCTTTCTTCAGGAACTTGGCAAGCCATTTCTCCAAGCTTGGTTTATAAACTTCAATAATGCTAGTTTCGCAGAATGTCCAAGGTTAGTGAAAAATTCAGGTAAGATTCCATCAGGGCCTGCACTCTTACCCTTCACTGAAGTACCAATGCCATTTTTCAGCTCCTCCATACTGAAATTAGCATCGAAAAGCTTTTCAAACCATGATGTATTTTTATGTTGTATAGGACTCAATTAATTTTTCTTTTATTTAAACAGAAGGTTTGAAAGTACTAATTTTAGCCTAGTGCTTACAAAAGGCATTTGAGATGTCTTTATCAGTAGTAAGTTCTTTGGTTTTTTCTATTTTAATAGATTAATTCCTTTTGATTGTTCATTTAAGATAAAAATCTGTCATCTCCTATGCCATCCCTTTAAAAAAGTTTTTAAATGTAGGATGCTTAGATTCTATAATGGATCTTTTTAAAAAAGCCTGTACCTTACGGACAGCTATACAGTCCTCTCCAAGTCCTGTTTTATGAACCCTCTGGCGAGCTTTATTTCCGTCACTCGAGTTTCTGCACATTTTCATTCCAAAAAGGAGTATATTTTTTTTTGTTGTTGTCCTCTTGGGAGATAAAGAAAGGCATATTTCAAAACTGCAAGTGAAAAAGGTTTTGAAGTATACTTGAGATTTGGCAAAATCAGAGAGCCAGTATTATGTTTACCAGTGAGGGCCTCATAGTTAGTCCAGTTTGCTTTTTTAAGGTGGAGCAGGTTTCCAAGTGGTGCACCCTGGGTAATGTTAAATCCGCTACAGTGCTTACTGCCTCGCTGATACAGAGCAGTGAAAACTTTTCTCCTTTAAATGGTGATAAGTACTGGTTCTTGACAGCTTAAGAAATTTGATATGACCTGAAACCTGATGATACAAACATTCTACATCAGCCATTTGTTGACAGAAAGAACATTATGTTTCGATCTTTGCATATAAAACTGGGTCTCATGAAGCAACTTGTTAAAGCTTTGCCAACTGAAGGAGACTGTTTCAAGTATCTCATTTAAACATTCCTTAGCCTGTAATTTGAAAAGATAAAGGCCAGAGTGTTTGATGGTCCACAGATTCAGCAGCTCTTTAAAGATGAACACTTCATCGGAACAATGACAGAACTTGAAAAGAATGCTTCAAAAGAATGATACTGAAAGACATTGTCAAAGACTTTCTTAAAAATACACAAAGCACAGATTTACTGTGAAATTGTCCAGCAACTTTTGGAGAGCTTCAAAATGATTGGATGCTTGGTTGCAATATGAGAATCAAATTGTATTTTTTACATAGCCATTTTGATAACTTCCTGAAAAATCTTGGTGAAGTTGGAGATAAGCAGGGTAAGTGATTCCACCAAGATTTAAGGTCACAGAGACAGTAGTAAGGTAGAGAAGATGTAAATATGATGGATAACTATTGTTGGAGCATCAAGTGAGAATGTCCACAAATTAAAACTCCAGAAAAGACCACAAACAAACATTTTTACTGTAACATGTATGTTTACCATTTCGTAAACAAAACCTTACCATTTGTACGAACAAAATTTAACTTGCAATAACTATATATGGCCTTTATATATACATAAAACTATTCTTTGTGACCAGTGGTAAGTTTTCCTTATGTGCATATTCCATATAACTTTTCAGACAAACTTATTCCGAGTATAACTTATTCCATATAACTTTGAGGGTATCCCGTAGCTTAAAACAAAAATTAGTTCATTTTTGGATTCAGAGGCCAAAAGTTAGTAAAAAAACAAGTGACAGATCTCAGACAATATAATTGCTGTTCCTCAGTGTTAGTTATTGTTATCTATACAATTTCATTACCTCAAAGCATATTATCTGCTTAGAACTTTAGATTACGGAAGATTAAAAAATATCCACATGACCAACTGTAACCATTACACAGCTAAATATTTACTTCCAAGCTAATATTTTCTGATAGTATGAGGTTAGGTTACTGGATAAGTACAGGAGAGTTGTGTAAGGTAAACTAGCATGTATTCATGCTACATGTGGAGAAGACCATGAAAACCAAACATGTAACCAGCCATTCATTCACCAGTGTTAAACCTCCAGAATTTAAAAGTTTTAATCCTCTGATGAGGCATGAAAAAAGACTACGCTTTTAAAATTGGGATACTACACCTCAGATTATCACAGAACTATTATATGGTGGTAAAAAATATCTGCCATATGAAATTTGCAAAAAAGTCTGCATGTGTCAAATATACTTAAGTTACTGGTGTATGTGAGCATTTAAGGTATTTCTTAAATAATTATTCGAAAATTGTCTAAACAAACAGAAAGAAAATAAAAATCCAAAGGTTTTATTTATTTATTTTGTGTGTGTGTGTGTGTGTAACACAGTTTTCATATTTTCTTTAAATATCTGGCTATATCAGCTTAAAATCAATATCATAATAAAAGCATGAAAAATGACTGAAAGATCTATCACTTTAAAAGTCTGAAAGAACTGAAAGATCTGTAATTTAATAACATAATAAAAGGAAGCATATTTTGAGGTTATTATTTAATGCCCTGATAAGTAACAACAGCTGAAAATTTGATATTTAAAAATTACAAATTTCATTAAAAAGAAAGGCGTATTACAGACAAGAGGCATGCAGCTACCGGTTATATCACAGTATTTTCCTGACAGATATGGAAGATTGAAAACCTCGTAGCATTTTGCTATTTATAAGCTGGAATAACAATTGTTTACACATGATTACTAGAAGTAATTCCTTAACAGAATTGTTTCGCTTATTAATTTTAATATTTTGAATAAGTGACAGAATAGCAGAAATTTAACAGAAACATCTCTGCTAAATAATATTCATAGATCTGTCATTTTTGTAAGTCCTTTTAAACGCCCTATGATCTTCTTTACCCTACTTTATGGAAGGGAATGCTAGTTTAAAATGTTATATCCTTCTTATTTGTTCTTGCCGTGCAATCCATGCAGGAGCTTGCGATTGATCCATGCTGCAATTTAAATGCTTATGATTTTTTTGAAAATTATTTGCATACATAAATTTACAAATACTAAATAGCATGAGAGAGGAACATGAAATTTTCTCCAATTTTTTTTCATTAGAAATTTGTTTCCTTAAACATACATCAGAAATTTAGTAATCTGTAACATATTTTTTGATTTATAGTTATGATACTTTTACAAATGAACTGAAAAATACATATTTTTAGGTGCTTACCTATTACTTAATGTTCTCATTATTTAAACACCAATAAAACCCTCTTGTTAATAGACTGCACCAAAACTTCAGAGCTCTTCTCATGATAATCAGACTATAAGTGACCACGATTAAGACTGTTAGCCATTTGGTGATAGTTTACCAACAGCTCTGAGTAGGACAGTTGCTATGGCATGATACATTAGCAAAAGATTATAGCACGGAAGCACAAACGATAATACGAAAGTCTATAGTACTACCTAAACCATAATTAAGTCAAATCCCATTTAACCATGGTAATACCATGGTAACCTATGTAAATAAAATGTACTCCAATAAACTTGTTTCATTAAATATATATATATATATTGTTACAAAAGAATATAGTAAAGTTAAATTAAATTAAATAATTCTCTTGTGCCATTGCTGCAAGAAATGAAATTTTAATTTAACAAAATTTCTATTCGTAAAAAGCAATTTAAAGTAAAAAATTAATTATAGAAATAGGTTTAAAAAAAATTATAAATGATTTATATTGCTGCAAACTAATCTAAAATATCATTTAAATTCTGAGAACATAAGTAAATCTAGTGCAAGTATCAAAATCTATTAACAAATATAAAATTGTAATAATTTTTTTAAAATGCTAAAAATAATAAATATGCATAAGTGAATAATTGTTGAGCTGGGCAGAAGACAGACTTATCAAGGGGAAGTTGCCCTCAAACATATATATTTGCAATATCCTTTCACATGAAATTCTTTTAACACAAAAAAAAATATTTCAGTCCCCTCAGTTTCGTGTTAAACGATTTTCACTGTATTTTTAAGCCATTTAATCAGAAGAGAAAATTTCTTTAGTTATGTAAAATAAATCAGTAAAAAAAAAAGGGGGATGCCCTGTAAACAGTGGAAAATTAAATATTATTAGAAATAAAGAAATTAAGTTATAAAAGACTATGACATCATCTGCTTTCACTGCTGCTATTTCATACAATTTTCTTTTTCATTTTTTGCATTTTCCATAGACAGTTTCATTTCACACTGATAGTTTGTGATAAATATTTCTCCATCATTTCACAATAAAAAAGGTTACAAGTTTACAAACAAACAAGTCTTTGCAAATACAGTTCACCAAGAGTTGACTGTACATTATTATTAAGGTGCCCAATATGAAAGTATTTTATGCTTTCAAGACTTTTATTGCAAGTATCGCACATCAAACTGTAAATAAATGTATAAAATTATAATAAAGAAAAAAGTGAAAGAAAACAAAATTACGTTCTTCGAGAATATTTATATTACAGTAGCATTTGCATAACTGCTATAAAAACCTTTTTCATCAACAAATACATAAATATTTTTAATAATAATGCAAACAGAATCTATAACACCAATAAAAATAGTAATATCAAGACTAGGACTCAAATGCAGCTGCAGCATCATCTGCTGAAAGCTAGATCATCACTGAAGGCTATGAGAAAAGTAATACCTAATATAATACAAAAGTAACTTTTCAGCCTGGATTTCATTGCTCATAAATACCAGCTAGGCATTTGCATAGTTTATGGTTTTGCACAGTTTAACATAATCAAGCATAGTTTTATTCTATAATTATGCACAATTTGTGCAAAACTGGTGAGCCCTAGCTGTGTGCTCTCCTAATTAACTATACATCATACTACAATAGCTTCTTTTTTCAGCCAATAATGTGGCATAATGCTAGATCCCTCAAAAAGAAATTTTCAACGACTTTGAGAAGCAGTTGTTGGTGCACAAAAAGTGAATTGGAATTATTTTAGAAAATAAATATCCCTAGATCCATGACAGAAAGAAAGAGCTCAGTAATTTTGGTCATCTAGACATGTCTCTTGTCTTATGTACATGTGCTTCATTTCTTCTAGTCCGCAAAAAAAGTACAGTTTCTCTTATATTTTGACAAGGAAATTCTATCTTCCAATGTATCCTATCATATACAAACACGTTTCTAAAATTTTAAGCCTTTTTAGTTTGATTAATAACATTTTAACATTAAATTAGATACTTTTAGTTATTTTAAACATTTGATAAATGCAATGCAATTTTTCGCGGTCTTAAGCCGGCTATTTTCGACATACGTGTATCATTTTAACGCCATTTATGGTTTTTCAATGCGCCGATCAATTTGCGTAGGAAAAAAATGGGTATTGCCATTCGAAAATTTCGAAATTTTTTCACTTGCCTCGTGAGAGCTCTGTTGTTTTCAATCATCCCAATCTTGAGCGCATATTTTCAAATAACAATATTTTTAATTTAATTTCGTTTGGTAGAACGGATAAGCTGCTAGGGCATCATATGTCTCGGAAGCTGTTTTATGACCACCCTGTATACATATTGGAATAAACACACGGCGTAAAATAGAAATAACTTAAAATTTACTAACTAATAACGCTAATTAATTGCGCAATTTTGTGATTTCTTGGCGATTATGCAATGACTAAAAGTTTTTTTGCTTAATTTTAACATGAAACAATAACCTGCAATTTAATTTTTAGGCTCTGGCAAATCAAATTCATTTCTGCATTGAATTCTGCATTAACTCGTTTGCTTTCGCGCAAATATGTGAAGATTAACGATGTCATTTTTTTAGTAATTATTGTGAAACTGCTTTTCCTGCTCTGCTATATTTTCTTGTACAGTTAAAATACCTAAACAGGTTATATTAATACTTAAACAATAAAGTACAATTTGAAACGTAAATCGATAATTTTCCGTGCATTCAAATCACGAACGTTATCATTCCTACAAACGATTTACGTTAACGTTTAAAAACTTTCATTTTCTGATGTAAAGAATAGGAGTGTGAAAAAGTTGAAAGACCTCTGATAACCTAAGTTGTTACGACAGCAAAAGTTGACACACTAATACTTAACTCAGTGCACTTTCACTCGCTTTCAACTCAGAGTTTCGAGAAGTAAAACCAGGTCGCCCGTAGGCAGAAAAACGGGGTAGAAAGTATAGCCTTACAGGTAAACAATAGCAACTTAGGCAATGCATTTAAGTTATCGATTAAAAAGCCACTCTTGTTTTTAAAAAGCGCATTTCTGCAACTCAGTGAAAGATATATGTATAGAATTAAATCTGCTGCAAAATAATTCACAAAGCTACTGTAAGAATAGTATATGCCCATTTTTAAATCGTGACAATGTACTTCGTTAAAATAAGCAAAAACCACGAATTGTGAAAGGCGTGAATAAAAACAGTATTTTTATCAAAAAAGAAACTGAATACATTTTGGAAGGGAAGAGGATGATGAAAAGAGGATTTAAACAAAGTACGTGAAACTTCTTCAATATAGTTCACATTTCAGCTTTTGCAAATCTTCACATTTTTTTGAAAATTACGAGCCCACCAGTGGCCGAGCGGTAAAAGTTTCTGAACACTGGTAGTTCGGTCAGACACTAGTAGTTCGCCCGACGAACGGACTGGCTGTGTGGACGTTTTCGTGGTTCTCCCCATGTGTAACGTTTATACGAGCCAGTTTCTCTTAGAAAGTCCTCCGCGATAGTATCCCTCCTATTAGACAGATAGCCCTAGTGTGCTCCGTAACCTAACAAACAACAAAACTGAAAATTATGATTTCGAGTTTATGCTTCGTAACTGTAATTGCGACAACATGAAACATTTCCAGAAATCAAGCAAGCATTTTCGTTTTTTTTTCATATATATGTATATAATAATCCTATTGTGCATTAATATTTGCAAATTATCACATTTACGCTTAAAATACTGAAACAAGCACAGTATTTTCGCTAATCGAAAATTGTTTTTCAATATCAATTTAAGGTTTTGATTGACGTGCAGCATAACCTTTCATACTTATTAATACTCTCGTTTAATATAAAAACTTGATTTCAAACACAATAAACACCAAATTTTTCACCTGCTATGAAGTAACTCGAAATACGCCCTATCAACTACGGGCTAATTTCTTAAGACTTTGATTACAATACGAAATAATACAGTTCATACGCAATTTATCCGATTCATGGTTACACCAATTTATTAGAATTAATACTATGCACGAAGACATACACATATAATGCCTCCTTAGATACTTTGGGAAAAACTATTTACACTGGTGTACAAAATATAAGGACGAAACGGTTTTTTCAATATAACTTTGTACAAAAGCTTTCCAAATCAACACATTTAATACCGTAAGATCCCCAATACGTAAGGACATGAGTAATGTAAGCAACACTTACTAAAAGAGAAATCAGAGGGATAAAAAGAAGCTTTATTGAAAAAGTAGCATGGAGCGCAATGCGACTGAAGGCCGAAACATCCCTGTGATGGGTGTCCAGCAAGAAACATCCGGTCTTTAATAGGGGATATGATCTCCCCTGACTGCTAGGCAGGTTTCACATCATTTGTGCATGCTGGATATGTGGTTGTTAATGAGCTGTTGAGACACTGCTGCTCGTTCCTCTTGTAGCACCAATCGCAGTTTCGGAATCGTTACTGGCGATAAGTTACGTGCTGCCACGGGTCTCCCTAGTAAGTTCCGTACATGCTTGACGGGATTTAGATCCAGAGACCTTGCCGACCAATCCATGTGTTCAATATCTTCACTCTCCAACAGCTCTTCGACAGTAACTGTGCGATGAGGTGGAGCGTTGTCGTCCATGAAGAGGAACTGAGGACCCATAGCCCTTGTGAAAAGACGCATGTAAGGAAGAAGAACCTCGTTACAATAGCAGTCCCAGGTGACGAACCTCCTTGGGAGATATGAAGGTCGGTCCGGCTACCAAGCATTATGTCTGCTCGAACGAGAACTCCGCGACCTCCAAAACAGTCCCTTTTGATGATGTTGAAGGGGTTATTGCGTGTTCCCCGCTCTGTCCAGATGTGTATGTGTCTAGAATCGCAACTCAGACTAAATCTGCTCTCATCTGTAAAGAGTACTCGTCCCCATTCATTGTCTCTCCAATTCCGGTGTTCCCGGCACCACAGAGAACGCCTTCTCCGATGGGCAGGCGTTAGAGGTACACACCGTACAGGGCGTCGTGCAAACAGACCACCACCGTGCAGTCTTCTGGCCACGGTAAAACGCGATATCGGTCGTCCAGTCGCCTGTGTCGTGTGTCTAGCGATTTCTCCCGCTGTCTGCCGCCTGTTTCTTCTGGCCTGTAAGGCAATATACCGGTCATCTGCGGGTGTGGTTCCTCGTGGACGACCACTACTAAACCCCCGGATAGCTGTTCCTGTAGTTTGAAATTGTCTCCAAAGTCGTGAAACGATGCTGTGAGCAATTCCGAACTCTGCAGCCACACTTGTCACACTGCGGCCTTCCTCCAACTTCCCAATGATTCGACCTTGGGTAAAAGCATCCAGATGTCGTCTAACAGATTGATTATTCGCCATTTCTCGCTGAGGCAGCAACTCGGTGTGATTTTAACTGCTATACGGCGTGCAATCTCTTTGCCAGAAATACTGATCTTACACCGACAACATGCTTTATACTACTCAGACACTCCCCCATTACGTCTACCTGCATATCTGCGCATGTGCTACCGTACATCACCTTACTTAATCTCCTGATTGGTCTTTCTGTCCGCTCTGCCTTTTCGTTCAGCTGATATGCTAATTTTTCGACTTCGTCCTTAATTTTTGCACACCAGTGTATATGATTAGGTTAGGTTACGTTACTTGAATATGGCAAAGGACACAAGGGCTATCAGTTAGGGGCCTTTGCGGAGGACTTTCTAAAGGAACTGGCTCGAATTCACGCTACTCATGAGGAAAACCAACCATGCAGTCACACTGTGCTTCCAGTATTCGGTTGTTTTAGCCATTCAGCCACTCGTGGAGCTAACTACTTTTATCAGAAAACGGACTAATTGTTTCAAAAAGCACAACAGAACGCTAATTAACTGGATTCCCGCCATCGGGAATTTTAATTGTCCGAATCATTTTTCCTTCTAGGGCAAGCAAAATTAAATTTGTTGTTAATTTATTTATATGCATTTTAATAAAGTAAAATACGCGGGGGTGATTCATAAATAAGGTCTTCAATTGAAAAAAATAAGTTTACAGCAAAATAAAATAAAATAAGATGGTACGCAAATGGGAAAGGAGGTCATTCCACCTGGCATTGCTGCCTTAAGAACGTTATAGACCTCCCCCCTCCAGCCACAAGCGTCCAGAGACCCTAGAAACAGTTAATAGGACACAGAAAAGAAGCAAAAGAGAGAAAAACAAAACAGAAAACCACTTATAAACACCAACAGGTAATACAAACACACAACATTCAAAAACCAAAACGTACTGCAGCCACCAGGATGTATAAAGGCCCATGATGGTTAGATATCCAGGGAAAGCTACTACCAATTTCGCACAAAAAAAAAAAAGCCTTTACAAGGATCATCATCGATTTAGTCACTGAGACACTAGTTCTCAGCGACTTTTTTTTCCCTTTCCTTTTCCTTCCTTTTTTCCCTTTTTTAACATCACATATTTAATAGTATTAAACTTTCAAAGTTAAATTTATAAGTAGTCTAATTAAGCATTATCTCAAAGAATTCGAAGTGTGGAAGAGTTCAAAGCATATAATTATTAACATTGGTGAGATTCTCCATGTTTTTTAAACACTAACCTAACCAATAATAAAATTAACTGGCCCTTAAAAACAGGAAGTACAAACACAATTCCATTAAAAAAACACACACACACACACAAAATTTACATAAATGCATAAGTTTCTCTCGGATAAGCTGCAGCACTGAAAAATACAATTATGCAAATATAAAACATAAAACACATGTACAAAATTAGATTGAAACAATATCAAGGATCCAGAGGGAACCATTTCTCATACAATAAAACACATTTCTATAAAACAAACACTAAACACAAAGTATCAAAATATCACAATCGCTCAGAAAAGCTCCAAAAATAAAACATGTCATTAACACACACCAATTAAAATCATCAATATTAAAAAAAAATAGAAATCATTATTACATACACAATACAATCGAAATCACAATAACCACAAAGCAACATAAATACTCATGCAATACATTTCAAATTGAGAATGGGCATAGTACATCAAAGAAATCTTATTTCATAAATCAATTCAAACTCAGCCTGATCAATTATCTTTCAATCCAAACACCGTTAGATCCATTACATATCTTGCTAAAGCTTAAATTCATATTCCAGAGCATTACACACAAAACATATGTTAATTAAAATAAATAACAACATCCAAAATTCAGTAGGAACTATTGCCCATATAAAAATTATACATCAATAAAGACTATCTTTAAATACAAAGATTAAAATAACACAGTCTTTCAATAAATTACCATAAATAAAAAACTTAAAATCATAAGAATATACAAATTAAAATCATCATAGTTAAAAACATTATTTGATTAAATTAAGACTCCACATTCTAATTTATGACTATTAATGTGGCTCAGGACGGCCTCAACGAAGTCAACATGTTCTCGTACGTCAATAAATGTGTTACCGATGATGCCATATTTTCTGCGTACTTCCTTAAAAATACTGCATTTATACAAAAAATGATCCCCGTCTGCGACAGTTTTGCATATTGGACATTGGTCATAGTCTTGAATTTTAAATCTCTTTAAATAAACGGGGAAACGGCCATGGCCAGTCAGAAATTGATTCACATCAATGTTTCCATGAACTATCATCTTCTTCTTTATTTGTATAAATTTTAAGTGTCCTTTATTTCTGTCCGACTTCAGCCACTGATCTTTCCATTCTTTTATAGAGTTCGCCAAGATGAGCCCGTCTGCTCTCCTTTTTGAGCCTGGGACTTCAATACATCCTGCAGAACTTGAGAGTGCGGCCTCTTTGGCCAACACATCCGCTCTCTCATTACCCTGGAAGCCAACATGAGCTCTGACCCAGTGAAATTTCACTTTGGCCTTTTGTATAATATTCTCATATAGATTCTTGATATCAAACACAATTAAATTGGTCGAAATAGGGAAGTTCATAACTTGAAGCAAATAGAGGCAATCGCTGTAAACGTTGACAGCTGAGGACGCTAGCAAACTATTATTAATATATTCCAGAGCTTTTTTCAGTGCACAGTTTTCCGCTTGAAATACGGAGTTGTAATCATTAAGACTAAATTGCTCATGATAAATCTCACAACCGTAATAATATACTACGAAAGCCGCACCAATTTTACCTTCAATACCCGAACCGTCCGTATAAACATCATACATTCCAATAACGGGTAGCTCTTTATCAAATTGACATACCACGTTATTCGCCGGGTGAACCAATAATCTATTGAATCGTTCATAAGAAGTTCTTGTGATCAGCTCATCATCGTAAAGTAAAAAGTCTTTTCTTCCATCTCTGAGGAGAAATTTTTCATAAAAATATGATGGTATAAAAATAAAATTATTTCCTTTAAATACTATACATTTACTTTTCAACATACTCACCACTTACCGACCATTTATTAGTTTTCCCAACGCTTTGATCGCATTTTTCATTCCCTTTATGGCGAAAGTTCGTGATTTGCATTTGACTTGGAAAATGTTCGCCTTTCAACATCTCTTTCAATTTTAGCAATAACCAAAAATGAGACGGCGCCAAATCTGAGCCGTATCCGATATCTGCTCATCAAATACACACGTCTCGCCTTTAATCAGATAAACACTTTTTACGCACCCTTCTCAATACAATATTCATCGCAACTTGCTATATAAAACGTCTGTGAATTTCAATCGACGTGCAACCTTCCAGTGTCAAATTCTTTTACTGATAGTTGCTTTCCGTAACTCCGAGCTGTACTCATGACTAACGAATGTTATTTGTTCCAGAAGGTTAAATAATGAAATAAAACTACGCTCACTTGCATCGGCTAAAAAGGAAGTGGAAGCAATTTTCTAATATCAACTATAAGGGATGCCATGAAATAGGAAACCTTGTTCACCAATCAATGGCTAAGATGAGATCATCTAGTTCAGCTTTAGGGTTAAAAGTAAGTAAAAATTCATTTGCTTCCTTTTTTTTTAAATCGGAGAAGCTATCGGAACAGATGTATAAAGTAATAACCAAATAAATACATATTGAAATTTCATCTGCATGTATTTTATTCACGTGTGAGTTTCATTAGTTAATTGTAAATTATAATTAACTATTTCTTTTGAATAAATGTTTTTCCAACCGTTTATCACAGATCATGAAATAAGTCAATTATTTTTGTCAACATTAACGTAATATGGCTCAAGTAAGAGATAAATTTATGGTTTGAAAAATGCAGCTAGAAAAAACTCAGCGAAATTAAAAAAAAAATCATCATTTGTTGGAAAAGTGCTTTTAAACCGCAGTTTCAGGTTGGGCAGAAAAACAGTATAAGCGCTGGAAATGGGAAGAGGTGGACTTCGAATGGCTTGGTTTGGTTGGCGGCCAATATTAACCTAGCTTTTCCAGTTCAACCAACACACTGTGGTATTGGTCGACCAACTGTTATCGATTTCTTTATTTTGAAAAATACCAACTCCCCAAGTTATACTAAAAGTTTGACTGAAATGTCATCTGATCACAAACCAGTCATTATGGAATTGAATACCAATACTTACAGTATACCACACAGAAGAGCAATCTCATTACTAATTGGGCAGGATATGCCAAAGCTCTAAACAACATCCAGTACACATTCAATGCAATACACACGAGAAATGAGTTAGACGCAGCTACGAATGACTTTTCCGAAGAGCTACACCATGCACTTACAGCAAAGTTAAAGAAGAAAAAAGATATAAAAACGCTACTATAAGGGAACTTATGAACTTATTGTTTGCGTGCAATCATGCACGCAAACAATGGCAAAGATCCAGATGCCCAAGAAGTTAGGACTCTTTAAAAAACACGCACAACTTAACTGGGCCAGACACTTAGAATCGCTTTCAGCAGATGATAACTCTGTCTGGAACGCGGTTTCTAAGTTTAAAAGACGTAACATTAATATTCCGCTCATTAGCGGCCCCAACGGGATCGCTTACATTGATTTTGAGAAAGCTGAGTCTCTCTCAGATAACTATGCTTCTCAATTTCGCACTCACAACATTTAGTTTCTTCTCTAATTACACAATTCCAAACAAGAATACACGCAAACAACACACCCTTAATCATGCCATCAGAAGTAAGTAGTTATATAGAGAAGAGGAAAAATCGTGAAAGCCCCCGATTGGACAAAATTAGCAATAAGATGATCAAGGAAATGGGTCCAAAAATGTTTTTCAAATTCACCAAGATTATCAACGCTATGTTCAGACTGCAGTATTTCCCAGCCAATTGGAAGACAAGTATCATCGCACCGATCCTGAAGCCAGGTCAGCATTCTGATCCCACAGCAATATGGATTTAGACAAAAGCATTCAACTACTCATCAACTTTATCGCGTAACGGAACTAATTGCTGATGGATTGAAGAACAAAGCGCATCACTAGCGCCCTCTTTCTTGATATTTCGAAAGCTTTTGAATGTGTATGGCTACCTACAGGGTCTCACATACAAACTAATCAATCTGGGTTTCCCAGATTACATCATAAACCTCATTAATTCCTATCTTTACGATAGATATTTTGTGATTCGTTATAACAATACTCACTCCACACTCAAAGAAACCCTTGCGGGCCTACCACAAGGGTCTTTTCTACCCTTTTTTCACCTTTTACGAACGACATCCCACACAACCCCCAGATTACACTAGCATTATATGCAGATGATACTGCGATCCTTCACCTCGCTGATCTTATAGCGCTTCTACACAACACAACTACCATGGCTGAAAAGCAAAACACAGTGAGGCCCGAAACTGAGATAAATTATGGATCGTAGGTCCTTAGTAAAAATGACCCCACTGACGATCATGACATGAAATGTGCAGAACATTGCCACCAAAATTTGCGAACTGCAGGACTTTCTCACACCCTACAACATTGACATTGCACTAAGCACTGAGACACACGCTACGCTAGCGCACTTCCTGAGTATTGCTAAGTATCGAAGTTATCGCTGCGACAGGATCACACATAGAGGCGGAGGTGTCTTATTCTATGTCAAACGGAGCCTGGACTCCTGCTTCTACGCTTCTGACAATACTCCTGGGTTTGAAGAAGTAAGGGTAGTCGTACGAACCCCTAATTGGCGTAATTTGATTGTATGCGCCCTTTACAACACTCCAGATCTCCGGCTGCAAGATCAACACTTACAGAATTTACTAAATAACCACTTTCCCACCATAATCGGAGGTGATCTTAATGCTAAGCACGTTAGCTGGGGGTGCCGCAAAACAAATAAAAACGGTGAAATCCTTCAAAACTTCCTGTTCAATTACCCATACTACATTTACCCCCCCCAGAAGATTTTACTTTCCGGCCTACTCACTCTCATGACAGTATTCAGACATCCTAGATCTTTTCCTCACGTCTGATAACTTACCGATCGCTACGGAAGTAATCAATTATCTTTCTTCAGATCACGTGCTAGTTCTAGCACACCTAGGTAATAGCAGGCCTCAACACCACTTACAAAATTACTGATTGGGACAAATTCAAATCTGAAATTGACAATCGCCTCCACAATACAGAACTACTTAAAAATACACATGATATCGACCAAGCCATCACAACCATCACCACCTGCATTGATAGGGCATTACAAAATTCTACTACAAAAATTATTACTAAAAAACATCACTTCAAACTTCCGCAAGAAATTAAATTAATTAGCCAATCACGAAATAGACTCCGGAAGATCTTCGCCCACTCACGTGACCCGGCAATTAAATCGCAACTTAATAAACTTAATCGTAATATTAAAAGCTTAATTGACTCCCAACGGACTACACTTCGGAATAACAAAATTGAAAAATTAAATGCGGAAGATGGAGACTGGAAGTCCCTCCGTTTAATGAAGGCAACAAAACTCTACAGGACGATACTGGATTCAAATACAGCAACGAAGACGAAGCAAAAGCCTTTGCTACTCACTTCGCCAAGCAGTTCACTCAATGAAACCCCTTCAGACCGAAATTTCATTAATCACATTAACATGTTCGTCGATAATTGAATTACCCAGCCCAGTGTCAAAAATCTCCCTGTTTTTATCTCTCCCACAGAAGTTACTTCTATTATAGCTAAACTTCATAACAGAAAAGCACCTGGGAAGGAAAAAGTCTCTGATTCAATGATTAAACATCTGCCTAGTAATTTCATTAACAAAATCTGCAGCATTTACAACGCCTGCCTGTACCTGTGCTATTTCCCAGTTGACAGATATCACACGGTGCTAGCACCGGGGTGCCTGGGCCAAAGGCCCTACCCCTCATCGAATAACTTAAGTAGATTACGATTAGTATGAAAAAAGAAATAACTTATAACTTAATTAATATATACACAGTCCAGTCACATTAATGTGACCATCTGTCAAAAGCCAGAATAACCACCTTTCGCAGAGCGGACTGCTGCGAGACGTGCAGGAAGAGAGTCACATAGGTCCCTGAAGGTGTTCTCTGGGATGTTGAGCCATGCCGACTCTAATGCCGTGGCCAGCTGCGCTAGATTACGCGGTTGAGGATCCATGGCGCGAACAACTCGATCGAGATGGTCCCACAGATGCTCGATTGGGTTTAAGTCAGGTGAGTTTGCTGGCCAGGGGAGGACGGTAAACTCATCCTGGTGCTCTTCGAACCACGCACGTACACTGGCAGCTGTATGGCACCTCGCATTGTCCTGCTGGAAGATGCCATCATCCTGAGGAAAAACAATGCGCATGTAGGGGTGAACATGGTCCGCAAGGACAGATGCGTACTTGTATTGATCCATTGTGCCTTCCACAATGATCAGTGAACCTAGAGAATGCCAGGAAAACATTCCCCAGACCATAATGCTCCCGCCTCCAGCTTGGACCGTTCCGGCAATGGTTGCAGGGTGGTTCCTTTCAGAGGTTTCACGCCTTATACGCCAACGTCCATCTGTCCGATGGAGCATAAAACGCGATTCATCCGAAAACGCAACCTGTCGCCACTCAGTGGACGTCCAGCTGCTGTACTGGCGTGCAAATTCTAGCCTTCGCCGTCGATGAACAGCAGTCAGCATAGGTGCACGAACCAGGCGTCTGCTTCGGAGGCCCAGACGCAGCAATGTTCGCTGAATAGTACTTTGGGAGACACTTTTGGTAGCCCCTTGGTTCATTTTGGTGGTCAGTTGCTCAACGGTAGCCCGTCTATCTGCCCGAACGCATCTCCGCAACCGTCGTTCGCCTCTGTCATCTATGGCCCGTGGTGCACCACATTTGCCACGTCGCTGATTTTGGACAGTCCCATTTTGCCATGCACGGTACACTTTTACCACGGCGGCACGCGAACAGTTCACAAACTCAGCCGTTTCGGAAATGCTTCCACCCTTGGCCCGAAAGCCAATGATCATGCCCTTTTGGAAGTCGGATAAATCGCTTCGTTTCTGCATTACGCCAACGATTGAAATGTTTTCCGAAGCCCTCACACACCCTTTATATACGCTCAACTGCACTGTGCTGCCACCTGCCTTCTGTGATTGGTTATTTAACTCTGACATGGAAAGTACGTGGTGGTCACATTAATGTGACTGGACTGTGTATATATATATATATTATAAATAGTTAATGTAAGACAGATTAAGAGCTGAGCTGGTGACTAACCTATGGAAAGAACTATGAAAATAATCAAGGCACAGTGCGAAATTTTCGGTGTACTAAGGCAAGTGAATAATAGTATAAAATACATAACACAATGCAATGGTAATACAATACAAAAATTTATCTACATATAAACAAAATGAGATGTAGCAGCAGTATCTATAATATACATATCATTACCAACAGGAGCAATGAAATTTATGGTAAATTATCATTTAAAATCGCCATGGGGCGATGAAAGTTATCTTCATCATAAATGTCATAATTGTAAAGTGTAATTGATGGATTATTCAAATTGTACAACCCATTGAAGAATCTTCTGGCCAGGTGACAACAATAATTCCTGACCATCTCTATGCGTAATTCTTCATGAATTTTTCGATTACGGATGTACCAGGGGGCACATGCAATCTGTCTCAAAATGCAATTTTGAGCTGTCTGTAATTTATTCCGGATAGATTTGTTTGAATAAGCCCATACCGGGCATGCATAACAGAAAATGGAACGCAACATAGATTTATAAATAAGTAACTTATTATCTATAGATAGAACGCTGTTTCGAGCAATTAAGGGGGCAAGTGAGGCTTTACGCGCTCGAAACTTTTTAAGATATTGTGTAAGGTGTGGGTTTCATGAGAATCTTTTACTGAGGATCACCTCAAGATAAAGGACCTGCTTGGCCCAGGGAATGGTCTCTCCATATAGCTTAAGTTGGCATGGAAATTTTTCCTTCTAAGTTCTTGCCGTGGTCTTGTCCACATTTATCTTGATTTTCCATTTGGTCAGCCAAGTCTCGAGTAATTGTATGCGATTTTGTAACCGTTGGATAGCTGAACCAATAAATGCAGTTTGGGTTAAGATCGCAGTGTCATCAGCATACATTGCGAGTGTCGTGTTGTGTGTAGTGGGGATGTTGTTCACGTAAAGGTTAAAAAGAGTGGAGCCCAAAAGGGACCCCTGGGGAACCCCTGCTAAAATATTTCCCAGTTGAGTGGAAACAAGCGGTTATCATCTTAATTCCCAAACCCGGAAAAAGATAGTACAAGAGTGGACGAGTTTCGCCCAACCAGCTTGCTTCCTGCACTGGGAAAGATCCTAGATATGATTATCTGCAGAAGACTACAACCAGCCCTAAACGCGCTTCAAAACCAGCAGTTTGGATTCTGTAAAGAGTTGACTACCACCATGTACCTTGTCAGAATCGCTAAATTTTTAAGCGCAGCTATTCATAAGCACCAAACAACTGCTTTCCTTATGCTAGACGTGGCAAAAGCCTTTGACCGCGTCTGGCATAACGGACTTATCTACAAGCTTGCTTCCCTCGATCTCCCCAGGGAAAAGATTCTGATTCTTCACTCCTTTCTAAGTGATCGAACCTTCTGTATCACTCAGGGCGATGTTTATTCTGAAAACACATTAATTAAAGACGGCGTCCTCCAGGGAAGCATCCTTGGGTTTATTCTCCATCTTATATATGTTATAGACTTCCCTATGATTGAAAATACAAACTGCGTCACCGCCTGCTACGCGGATGATACCGTCATTCTTTCTGAATTAATCCACGACCAGAATACAAAACCACACACACGGGATAGAGGAATGGTGTCGCAAATGCAGGACGTCCATTAATGCCACAAAATCCAAATTATTACTCATAGGACGGCACAGAAGAAAAAACACTAATGGAGATCTGACACTCTTTAATGAAACTGTACCTAAAGTCACCTTGGGTACCTTGGGAGTTCATTTTAACGGCTCTCTTACATGGGGTCCTCGGGACATCGGGAAAGCCATTGGGGTCCCTAGGAAGCTCTGGAACTTTCTTGACGCCTCCTCACCACTGGATCTTGCTCTCAAGAAGCACATTTACACATCAGTATTGAGGCCCATCCTTACATATGCCTCCCCTGCATGGTTTTCTGTTCCCACCTCCGTATTAAATAAATTGCAGATTTTTCAAAACAACTACTTACGAAAAATCACAGGAGCTCCCTGGTTCGTTCGCAATGAACAGCTACACAGAGAGACCTTAAACTCCAAAGTCTGGCGTTATTCATCAGTAAATTAAACAATAACGTTTTCAACAAAGCCATCACCAACGCGGAGGTAAATTATTCAGACAATTTTAAGTAAGAGCTCCTAGAAATTGACATCAATTTACGGCCCTATGCAACCCACATTTATCGGAATCCCTCATAAATAGTTTCAATTTCTTCCACCTAACTTCAAAGTATCAAAGTATGGCACTTTCATTTTCACTGGCCCTTACAAGAACACATACAAGCACTAGTCCTGGATGATTAAATGGAAGATCAAACCAACGTAGAGAAATCAGAAGCAGTTATTTTCACAAATAAAAGAAATGTGGATCTAAATATCATCCTCAAGACGTATATTTAAAGCTTTACTCAACCCCTTAATTTCCCGAAACTTCGTTCTTTCTATAGAAAACAAAGTACTCGTGTATCACACTATGCTGCGTCTCGTCATAACTTATGCCTGTCCCGTCTGGGGTTCTGTTTGTAATGCAAAAATGAAAAAAATTCAACAAATTTAAAATGTTACGCTAAGACAACCGGCGAAATGCCAATGGTATTTCAGAAACGAAGCAATTCACAATGAATTGAATGTTAACAAAATAAGTACATGTATTGCTAAAACAGCAAAAAAGTTCTTTAATTTAACAGCAGTTCAATTACAAATATGAATTATAATTATCATGATCGTAATAACAGAAAAGGACCGGGTACGGTCCTCTTGCATCTAAATTAATTTCCCAACTAAATATTCCTGATTTATCATAATTGCTCTATATAAAAATTAACTAATCCTTTTTCTAATTTACGCCAGCTTTATTTTACTTCACTCTCAGTTATTCGCATAATAATATTGCAACTTACATTAAAATTAAAAATTCTATCTAAGCCCCTCCCACCACCTAATGCCTGACTTGCTGGGATATGTACTCTCCTTTTTAGGAACATCATTGGCCACCAGAAGTTTGGACCAGCAAGCTCCGCCCCCCTCGACAGTCTTACTCCTAACACCGACCCTCCTCTGCTATTTGGAACTTCGACTGCTAACAGCACGCACGATATGGCATCTTATGGCAATAATTGCTGATTACAGTAGCTATATTGCCACTACATCATCGACATCACTTACCGGAGGAACGTAACGAAGACTTATCCAGGCATCACATGAGAATATGTCTCTCAGTTAAGAACTCCAAATATGTCGTGTCACGAAAAGCCATGTAATTGCTTTCTGTTACACACAGGATGCGGCCTACGCCCAGGAGCCTGAACCAAGTAACTTTTGCACCTAAGTCTTCATTATGGCATCTCCTTCGACCATCCTACTCAGACTCTGATACTCCTCTGCCATTCAGAAATGCGTCATCATGCAGTATGCACGCCACTTATGCTACTAATTGCTCACTACAGTAGTTTTTTTGCCATTACATTTTCGACATCGTAGCCTGGATTAACTTAATAACGAAGACTTATCAACTAAGATCTTTTGATATATCATGCTATAAAAAGTTATGCGATTGCTATCTGTTACACTCAGGATGCGGCTTTAGCCCAGGAGCCTGAATCAAGTGACTTTTGCACTTAAGTCTTCATTATGGCAAAGCACACAAGGGCTAGCTGCGTAATGGGAGGGATGCCTTCGCGTAGGACTATCTACTGGAAACTGGCTCGTATACACGATACATATGGGGAATACCGCGAAACGGCCCACGCAGCCTACCCGTTCGCCTGGAATCGAAGCCAAGTGAAAAATAACAGTACCGAGCGATTTTACCGCTCGGCCGCTTGCAACGCGGCTAGTAACATATCCCAAGTTAAAGTTGCAACGCCATTGCTTCTCGGGTTTTAAATAAAACGCCATATCGTGGCCATTAACACATTTTTTTATGCCGATAACATTCCATAACTTTGGAAATATACAACAGCATGCTTTTCTATAGTAGGCAGGTCCCAAATTAAAAATCCCCCCCCCAAAAAATGCGTGACAGAGGGGAAAAAAGGAGTCTTTAACCAAATCTAGCGTGTTTGAAAAAGACTTCTCCATTTTTGGCGAAAAATTGCGTAGTTTGGCGTCTTTACTTTAACAGGCAAAAATGATCGACGGGCTTTTACGTAAGTACCCATATTTCAGATATTGTTACTTGAAGGTATGCGGTTGCGATTGTGATGACATAAAACAACAGAACTCTCGCGTTTCCGGATACAGTGAAAAAATTAAAATATTTCGGAATGGGAACACCCATTTTTTTCCTTCGCAAATTGATCAACGCAGTGAAAAACCATACGTGGCGTTGAAACGATACACGTATGTCGAAAAATGCCGGCATAAAACATTTGCAAAAAATCGCATCGTGAAGGTCCAATGACAGCAGAAGAGAGGAGAGGTAGCACATTTTATTGCAAACACATATTTTCAACGCGTACAATGTTCTAAGATAGAATAACCTCCTGTAACTTTGCAGCTTCGTTGCCACCGCGATTCTCCTACATCAATCGAATGGATTTTTGGTTCTGCGGTTATCTGAAAGCTAAGGTGTACACATCAAATCCACGAGAATTGTCAGAATTTAAAGATGTCATAAAACGTGGAGTTATACAGATTCCTCCCGCAATTTCGCATTCGTCATTGTTGTCCACAACCTCCCGCATACAATGTGTTATCGTCTTCGAAGGTGGACACACTGAAAGCTTGTAATTCCAATAAAAGTTTAATTTTTTTTCCTTCTCCTCTCTTGTCAATGATCTTTACCGTGTTCTTTGTGGGATCTTTCAAGACGATGATAAATCTGCGCAGGGAAAAAAGAGAGTGCTGCATTCAAAAATGTGGAAATGTTTTCACTGTAAGCGTTAAAACTCTATTGTTTTAAATCATCACAATCTAGAGCGCATACCTTCAAATAACAATATCTGAAATCTCATTTCTATTGATTGAATGGATAGGCCTTGGGAGTTCATATATCGAAGAAGTTTTTTCATGACCACACTGTATGTTACAATCACATACAGCGAACGGACGGAAAGGCCCTTGAAATACCTATTTTAAAGTAAAAGATTATAGCAGGAAATTAAGATTCGTCATCTAATTAAGGGTATAAACAATAAGAAAAGCAGCCTAATGTATCACATTGCGCCATAATAGGTCTGCGAGTCATCATTAGAGGAATGTCGCAAAATAACGTGTCATATCGGATTACTGAAGCCAATAAAATTTGTTTAGAAACATTAAGACTGAGCTAGGCATTTCTTCGAAATGAATGTTAGGTATTTACCAAAAGACCGAGGAAAACTTTGCCGGTCCTGTTTATTCTGAAGGATCCAAAAAATATATTCCAGAAAATCTGCAGTATATGGAATTTCACGCATATGGAAATATGCAGCTGACCAAGATATCATTTTATTGTTATTTTAATGACTAACCTAAAAAATACATCTCATGTTCAGAAAATTTTACCACAGTCAAAATAATTTGGTTACTTGAAGATAGCAAAACCACACGAGAGCTATCTGTCTAATGTAGCATTTCTTAAATTGCGGGTTGCGAGGAAAATGTTGGTGTCGCAAAAATTCAGATAAATGAATTTTAAGAAATAGTAATCGCGATCCCTTCATTATCTTTAATTTAACACATTTCATTTTCTGTGTAGTGCAACTATAAAATGACATAATACTACCTACGTTGAGCAGTAAATTATATTTACGTATTAAAAAATGCAACAATGTATAATTAAATATACATTATTGTATTTCGCTGCTTTACGCGACATAGCAATATTTTTTAAGATAACATATTTTTACCAATTGATAGATGGTTGAACTTGAGTAACAAAAGTAATAATGCAGATGCAGGAGCTCTGGAGTAAGAAGTCACTAGTACGATCAGGATGATCACGTGCATGACGCGGATGATTAATTTTAGTACTTTTCAGACACGAAAAGTATACACGCTGCCATTAATTCATTGCAGTTTCTGAAGAATAAGCCATGGGGCCTTCCTTTCCTTAAGTCTTCAAACCCTACCCAAGGTTGTGTCCGAAGGAAAGCCAGGCCTACATTCAGAAGTTAGAAACGATTTTTAAGGCATATTTATTATTAAAATAAAATTTGTCTACTGAAATCACCTACATAAAAGAAGTTTCGAAGCCCTTTTATTTACGGCTCCGGAAGCTCTGCTATTAAAAATGATTTTATTAAAAAAAAATTCGTTAAAACAACACAGTTAAAATCAGAATGTAAGAGTATTTTACAATTTAAACAACAGACAATTACACATATAATTTATGACAATGATTCTACAACGATATTAGGTTAGTTATATATTAAAAACTATAAAACATGTATGTTTCATAGCAAGAACACAAAATATTCAAGCGGCCTTTTAAATTTGAAAATTTTTCAAATATTTAATTCATTTATAGTAATTTCCTTCTTTTAGCACCTTTTTCAAGTACGTTTGTCTCAATAAACAGATCAATGTTCCTACTAGTTTCTACTTCGTCTAATTTTTAGATTCCACGATATATGTTTGAAAAACAATTTTCTTTCTCTTTATGCGTAATTATTTTCTTCCTCAGTAAGTTTGTAGGGTTTCCCTTATTTTGCATAACAAACTTATTTTAAGTTTGATACTTTTCCTGAATTCCTCAAATTCCTCTAGCATTTTTTTGCCAGGATGTCAATTTTAAAGTTAAGTGAAGTGAGTATTTAAAAGGGTGAATCACTGAGTTTATCACTGAGGCCTTTAACTGTGCTCACTTAGCTACTTTAAATACATTACATTATACAATTCTAGAAGAGGACTGTGATATCCGACCATTAGCGGCCCACCTGGCAAATGACTCAAATTTTCCTACCTAAAGGCGCACCTGTATGCAATATCTTGTAGTGTACATAATGTAAATATTTCTCTGCATTTGTTTGTACTAATAAATATGCATTTAAGTTTGTTTGATTTTGTGCTTTTTCCCCACACTTTAGGACAATACACACACCCTTTCACTTGCTGTCCATGATCGCTCTGTTTATTGACCGAGCGAAGCTTCGATCCCCTCTTTACCCACCTCCTCTGCTCCCTTCGGTGTACGTGCAGATAGACTTACGTGATGCGCCCGAGTGGCAAATTTGAACGAGCCTGAAAAACCGCACTCAGTGTGGTAGTCCGGCAACAAAATATTAGTCAGTCAGTTTATTCAGAGCGTGTTTTCGCTAGCCAGCGCACGTTCCGTTGCTATCTCGCTGTTACCCTAGTAAGCCTCTCGGCCAATTCGGTTTATCGTCACGGCTGTTACGTTTTTGTTGAGTCAACCTGTTAGACAATAACTTAACGAGCTAATCCAGCACTATTCCATTTTAAATTTGGCTTGATTTATATTCTACGTTTAAGTTTCACCACAAGTTGACGGTATTTTTGTAATTAATAAAAGGTTACTTCCCCCCCGTTCTTCTGTGCTGGTAATCAATTCACGCCTATGCGAGAATTCGCCAGGTTCATTGTAGGATCTAATTTAATTTATGTGGAATAACAGAGACAAATCTTACAAATTTTCTTCATTTTAGAATTTTCATATTCAATTAAAGGTATCTGTTATTCCTAAAACTACATTTATTTTAAAACGTAAAAAAGAAATTGCTAATTTTACTTAATAATTTGAGAATAAATATGGAATGATATATGGTCAGAGGCAGAGCTGGAGTGGCAGAATTTTTAGAATTTAATGAAGCACCGAGCAACAGAATTTTTAGAATTGAGTGAAGCACAGAGCAACAGAATTTTCAGAATTTAGTGAAGCACCGAGCAACAGAATTTTTAGAATTTAAGATAGGCACCGGCCAGCATAAATTTAGAACCCATAGAGATTGCGCTAGGCGGCAAAATGCCTTGCATCGGTCTTCAGAGCACTGAGACATAGACGGTTAAATTGTCAGTTTTCAATTTCTTCATTAACAGAAGAACCTTTCTACAGATACCTGCCCCACGTTAGAGGATCAGAACCATCTTTGCAATTTTTCATGCTTGTGTCTGCTGAAAAGAAGAGAAAGGTAAGATAAACATATTAAGGAGGCTCAAATTTTGTTTTTACCGTTCTTCCAAATGTTCTCCAAAAAAAATAAGAAATTCATCACAAATTTCATGTAAAACGCTTCCATTATGCGTTAATATCATGGAGACATTTTTCATTTTGTCCCATTTTTATGGAATGACGAGTCTATAAACCTTGCCTTCAAATCCTTCTAAACTTTCCGAAGTGCAAGGTCTAAAATCCTAAAGAAAAATTATCCTACCAACTCTGCATGTGTGAAACGTAAAAAATCATCCAAATGCGACCTTTGTGCCATAACTATTCGTTTATTGCACTGAAATGCTTATAAAGCGCCTGCGAACAATTTTACTTTTTTGCCTGTATTCCTTATATATCACTCTCTTACACTCTCGTCATTGTGACGTACCATCGGTGTCATCTGGTTACTTCCTGAAATTTGCATATGATTCTTGAAGATGATTTTACAGGTGATATATTTATTTTAGAGTTCGATTTCCGCGTGACTCCGAATTATCCTTAATTTATGAACATGTGTGTAGAAGAAGGAATGAATTTAAACGATAACCGATCGATGAATCACCAAAACATTTACTAAAGAATTTTAATTCACACTTGGAATGGCAGTCTTAAAAAAAAAAAGACAGAAATATCAGATGGGTAAAATTTAAGGACTTTTTGCCGATAATGGCCTAAATTGAAGACTTTGAGGTACTTTTAAGGATCGTACAAACCGTTTCAACTGTTGAGGGTAATAAAAAATATCTTTGTTTAATTTGCAATAACGCTTTGACAAAGGAGAGTATGAAACATCAAAATCTAAAAAGCAATTTTAGTTCAAGCACCGTTCGTACGTCAATAAACAAAAAGAATATTTCGAACGCTTGTTAAAATCTTCAAACAAAGAAAAACAATATGTTGGGAAATTTATTACTCTTAGCGAAGAAATATTTACTCGCGGTACAAGAAGTTTCATATCTGATTCCTAAAAACAAAAAGCCATACACCACAGGAGAAGATTTTATATAACCTGCTACTATAAAAACGGTAAACATGGCGCTCAAATTCGGAAAATTAATTTGGCAAACGATACCGTCGCCAGTGGAATTTCTGAAATTAGCAAATACCAGTTCCAGCAACTTAAAGAAAGCTCAAATTAAAAATTTAGTTGGACGAAAGAACTGACATTTCGGAAATATCTTAGTTCTTAGTATATATGGTAGATACATTTACAGAAAAAGCATGAAAAAAGAATCGTTATTTTGCTGTCTTTGAAAGAACATATAAGAGGGTGAGACCGATAAAGCTGACGAATATTTTAAAATTCAAGGTTTAGAATGGGAAAAATTACTGTAGAGTATGCACAGATGGTGCATACGCGATAACGGAAGATAATATCGGTTTTTAAATCAATTGCCAAAGCTCTTTGTTGGTAACGAAGATATAACTTTTACACACTGTCATATCCATCCAAAGGTCCTTGGAAGCAAAATCATGGGCAATGAAATTGAACATGAGCTTCAGGATGCTGTCAAAATTAGCCGTTTATTTTCAAATCTCTGTAAAGACATGGAATTCGAATACAAAAACTATTATTACGCGCAGAAATAAGATAAATGTCAAGAAGGCGAAGTTTATTATTATCATCAAAAGACAAAATTATATTTTTAAACAAATAAAAATTGGACCTTGCTGTTTCTTTTTCAAAATGCTTTATGGTTATCAAAGCTAGTTCTCAGATACTTTTGAGAAACTAAACGACCTCAAATTATCTCAAGGAAAAATTAAGAACATTATTGTTGCGTACTGATTCGTAATGGTTTGAATGACACAGATCCGATGATAGGTTGATAAAATTTATTTTATCAATAGAAACACTTTTGAGTTCTGGAACTTTCCACAGAAATTCTCGTACAGGTATTCAATAATATCACAGAGTACAATCAGTAGTTTCACTTCAAACTACTAAGAACTTAAACACAATGCAATGTAAAGCGCATCTAAAGAGCTAAGCTAATCCGTAGATATCTCAATGCTCCGAACTCAAGCTGAACTAACAGCTAACAACTCGCAACAACTGTGACCAGATGCTCTCTCCGGTCTTCTATAGTTTTCCCCCGGCCGCAGAGAAATTTCTAGTACTTCTCAAAATTACTACAAGACATGAAAGCCGGATACGGTTACCACTATATATGAAATCAATTACAGTTATTCAGTTACAATACCTACTACAGTGATACAAGGACCGGACCAAAACGCCGCCACATCTGGCGACTTTTAGCGATCGTTGCCAGCTTGGCGATAACTCGCCAAATTAACCAGATAGCCACTTACTTAATGTTAAATAGACTTATCCTGTAATTTTATTTTTCCGGCACAGCATAGTCTCTAGATTTTCGGGTTACGCTATACAGAAAAACAGAACGACTTCTCATATAACTGCACTAAATTCATTTATCTATATACCAAATTCACCCTCTTCCCATAGACTACTTATATTTACATTATATACACTACGGGGACTACGTACTATGGCCATAGTAAAAGGCTAGACTGTCGTAATGAACGACTTTTTAATTTGATGACTTAGCATACGAATTAAGACATTGTTCAGCCTCTTTATTACTGTGTAAGGACCGTTTTAAGGTGACCGTAGTTTAGGAGACAGTCTTTTCTGTGGAAACTGATTCCATACCCACACTCTGTCACCTTCGTTGAATCGATGTCCCATAACTCTCGGGTCGTACGGGGTCTTCATTTTCGCCGTTGCCAAGTTGACTCGCTGTTGTGCAAAATTATGCACCTATTTCAGACCGTGCCTGGAGATCCTGGATGTACTCCTCAAGCGATAAAGGGGCTTCAGGAGGGCGGCCAAACAAGAGCTCACCAAGGCAGACCAAGGTCACGACCGAAGAGCATCTGGGGTGGGAAATAGCCAGTAGTCTCACAAACAGTATTGCGATAAGCCAGTAAAAACAGAGATAATTTCTTGCCTCAGTCTTGTCAGTTTCTGGAAACCATCAACGAGAGTTTATTAAGGATGATTCAATTAAACTTCTCTCGCGTGCTGTCTGACTGGGGATGTACAGGTGTCGTTTGGGTTTCGTCGATGGCGAGTAACTTGCAGAGTTCTTTAATTACAACGGAGGTAAAATAGCATCTTTCATAGGAATATAGCTGGAAAAGGTCCTCCGAACACAGAGATCCAGTGCTGTATCATTACCTCCGCTACTGTGACAGCCTCTTCATCAGGGATAGAATACGTTTCAGGCCACTTTGTGAAGTAATCAACGAAAACTAGGATGTATTTGTTGCCATCAGCAGTTTGTGGCAGAAATCTCAGAATGTCAAAGGCGATACATTGAGAAACCGCTCCTACATTGTGACTGTTTTCTAGGGAAATTCCAAAACTCTTAACCAAACAGATAAATAAATAAATCTCATTTACCTGACAGGTCTTTTGTTTCCGCCGGCGTTGCTCTGAATCATGAGTCACGTTACAAGCCTTTCTGATACAGCCATTTTATTAACACAATATTTACATGAAAAAATTTGATCATTTCAACAAAATTGCATCATTGTCAAGAAATAATTGAAGCCATATGTTATTGTTGTTGCTAATGCTCGTCTGACCTATAGTCAGGACAAGCCCACAGAATTCTTCGTGGCAAGGAGCGCCAAGTTTACGCTTGTCATTGGCAAGAGCATTTAGCACCTTCCAGGTGACAGCGCGATTTATCTCAGTTCCGCTCCCAATTTTGATGGAGCACCCCGGTGGCACGGGTCCTAGGGGCTAACAACCTTCTTCCCCACACCACCAACCTCTCGAGAGGACTTTCGGCTCGCCGCATATTTAGAGTGTATCCATGCCCCACGGACGCTCTACAAACATCCATGCCTTCTCCCAGATTCGAATCCGGGCCCTTCCGCACGGTAGCCAGTGACGCTAACCACTATACCGGTTGGGCCGCATGTATCTGTTATAATGAAAAGGAATAAATTAGTTGCTCAGCGATGACAAAGACTCATCATAGTAGTGGTGCCTTAGAATATTTTCTGCCTTTTTACCTGATGCCAAACTCCAGAGATAAAAAAAAATGGAGGTAGAATAGCTCGCCACCTGACGACAAGAATAGGATAGTAACGTTGCCGCTTCGATCGGCTGCGTTTCCGACCCGTACAAGCATCGCAAGATTGGCAACCCTTCTGCATGTCACCCCTTGCATAACTCCAGTAGAAATGCTCTGGAACTCTATGCAACGACTTCATTATTCCGAAGTGGCTACCCGTTGAACTTTCACGTAATTCTTTAAGGACGTGCAAGATCCAGGATTATGGAAGTATAAGCTGCCATCGGAATGCCTTTCTATCATCCGACTCGAACATCCGGTACAAGACGCCGTTTCACATACGGAGTGAGTCCCAGAGAACCCAATATTGTTTTGTGTAATCCAATATATTCCAGCCCAATATTGCAAGACTATAGCTCGAAATGTCCTGCCATGTAGGTTTCCTAATTGAAAACTCCATTAAATCGAGTATGGGTTTAATGCAGTCGTCTTACAAATGATCTTTCCTGACTTCTTCGTCGCTCCATGGGTCTGCAGAAGATGATGAACTCGTAATTTGACGTACGACCGGATTAAGCAGCTCGTATTTAGCTTCGACCCTGGAAGAATATAGCAGCTTTCTGGGCATGATCTTCTAGACAGGGCGTCGGCGTTTCCATGAGATGATCCCTTCCGATGACGGATAGGTTTGACATATTCCTGGGTAGTCTCTGTATCTACCACGCAGAAGTAAACAAGCGGTCGTGGAGACTTATTTCTGTACAGTCTGCAGCCTGAGACACTGATACCATTAATGAGAGTAAAACAAATTTTATGACAGTAATAGATAGAGCACGTAATCCCCTACCACTGAAAATAAATCCTTATACTTTCGAGGACGTTCCTCAGTCCAAGTATCTCAGTATTATCTCTAATGATAACAATATTAAACCTGAAACTGATAAACGATTATTTAGAGTTAACAGATGTTATCATGGTTTAAAGAATTCATTTATTAAACTTCCAAGACAAAAATAAATCTTTGTACAACTCTTATTAGACCTATCATATTCTATGGTAGTGAATACTGGCTATTAACAAAAACAGATGGAAAAAAGACTTCTAACCTTCGAAAGAAAAATACTTCGAAAAATATTAATTCGAATGGCGATAATATGACCCAGTCAGGGAAAATAACAGATTGAGAAATGTTTAACCATGAAATCTATAGAAGATACAAACAATCTAATATTGCCCGAGTCAACAAATCTTATAAAATCAGGTGGCTTGGACATATATATTTTTAGACATGACAACTTGAGCCCTGTTAAAAAGGTGATCTTTACAAGTGTAGAGGGTACTAGGAAAAGAGGAAGATTCCGCACAAGATGGATAGACTGTGTGGAGGCAGATTTCAAGACTTTAAAAATCAGTCGTTGGAAGACCACACAGACGATCGGATTTGCCGGAGGAAGCTCGTTGAGAAGGCCTTGGCTTTAATAGGCTGCAGCGCAACTGAAGCAGAATGTTTAAAAAAATGCTGGCCTAAGGGAGGTGAAGCCTTCATGGAGGATTTTCTAAGGCTAACTTGCTCGTACTCAAGTTGTACACAGGAAAAACCATGAAAACAAACAAGCAAGCAACTCGTTCACCAGAGTTCGAATTCAAATCAAGTACCAGTATTCATCAATCTTTAACCACTCGGCCATAGGTCAGAATACACAGAACATCAGAATTTCACTTACCGTCCTACCGCACTGACTACGCATTCCCGCCCCAATTTTGATGGAGAACGTCCCAGGGCTCCTACGCTTTTGCACTACTACCAGACCATTCGAGAGGACTTTTGGCTCGCCAGTAGTTAAGTCCTCCCATGCTACGCAGACACTATATACTTATACAAGCATTCACGCCGTGTCCGGGATTCGAACCTGGCCTCAACAATAGGTCAGCGAGCATCGCTAACCACTATATCGATTAAGGAGGCTGCTGGGCTATACGCGAAATCAGCTGATGATAAAAGTAGGTTTTCTTGCTAGAAGTGTATTATATCTTTCTAGAAAAAACTGTTTGGCACATGTAGCCTTATTAAAAAAAAGCCCTATGTTGTATTTTAACATAGTTACATAAACTGTATAAAAGTTTTCAACTTCAGAATTATTAGAAACTGAAGTTTCCATAACAAACCCAAGTTGATAGAATCAGATTTGTTTCATGGAAACCCACAAGGTGTCCCATACATTCAGACAGCTTGAACCCTTTAAAATAAAATGTGCAATCGACATAATGGACTGCCATATTATGGATTTTCCATAATGGATTGCTTATCTGGTATGCTAAATGGCTGATTTCACTTGTCCAAATTCTGGGGCATCCTCTATATAATTAATATACAATCACTTATTTAAGTAAGGCTTGAATAATTTAATGCTTTTATTTCTAAGTATACTCGACAAATTGATGAAATACTGTGGAGCCACATTCAAAAAAGCAGTACAATAATTTGCGTCAATTAGGAAATTACAAACTGAATCACTATTTAAGCACTGTACAAAACCTGGGAACAATTTTCTTATTTAGAGGGGGGAAGAGGCTAGCAAAATCGACGCAAACTTAGAGTTAAAAATACGAAAGGGTTAACTATATATTTAGGAATGCAGCACTGTTTTGCACCTTTTCCAAATTTAAAAAAGTTGCCAAATTTTCTCAGAAATTTCGCCTTTAGTAAACAAAACTTCATATTTAATTCTTTTTCATAATTTTTATTTAATATATATTTCTGGATGTAAGCATTTTAACAGCTAATATTAAATGATATTATTATTTTTGGTTATGCAGAATAAGCCCCTCAAACAAATCTGAAGTTAAAGGTTAGCAGACCTTCCTTGTTAGCTGAATAAAGGGTTTTGTGTTTCAGCAAATTAAATAATAATAATTTCGTCGAAAAAGGTGTGCTTTGTATTCTTTTCATGGACTTAATTTTTTAATACATAATCTTTGTTGAAATAAAATACCGTTTTCCTCTCATAAAATATCTGAAGGGGAAAGAAAGGAACTTGATTTGCATTAAATATATATACCCCATCGAAAACGGACAACTCAATTATTCGGATATCCGAATAGATGTGGTCTCGGTTTTCAAAATAAAGAATTAAATAATGGGCTAGAAATCCATACGCTATTTTAAACACAAACGCATAAATAATATCAGGAGGTATAGGGTGGAAAGAACACAATTTTCCAGACTCCATTTCATAAGACTGATTGGCATAAAAATGCTAGCTACGAATGTATGATTGAGAATAAATTTCCTAACTACAGTATAGGTAGTACAACAGCGATAAAGACGTCTGCGCGCACAAACACATATACACGCCTTCGCGTGATTATTACAACTTGCAACTCAACGCAACAAATGGCGCGTTCACATGGCTATGCAGCAGGTGCGTAGAGATTTATTGACGATCGCAGATTTTCATGCATTACAATCAACGCAGAGGAAGTCGAATCATAAAATGCCAGTTTAACTAAGCGGAACTAATTAAAAACCGATAAGATGCTTCTATCATTCTTCTAATTTTTTTATTTCTTGCTATAACATAACACGCAAATCTTCATCACATAGGAAAATATTGGCATTTGTTTTCAAAATACCTTTCACAGTAATATACCCAACATCCCTTACACATGCATTAAAAATTAATAAATAAAAATGAGTGTGCTAAATTTTAGGATAAAAATCAACTTCATGTAAACTGCCATGAGGATTAACGTGCTTTATCTAAAATTTTTTTTAAAAAAAATGTTCATTGGAAAAAGAAGTCACTATCACAATAAAGCAAAATTTCAACGGGAAGTACAGAAAGGAGAAGAAAATCCGCAAGTAACACCAGTCAGTACTAGTAGATAATGTCTCAATATTTTAGCAACTGTTTTTATCCGGAACAATACGCAATTTAATAGTTATATAACCTGGAATAAATTATTGAAGCATGTTAAAAATAAATTGCTAAATCGTAAAAATAAATTATGTTTATAGCTATTAATTTTCTATAACCTACTGACTCTAACTTCTAACCGAAATACAAACGTAATATAAATAAAAACATTGTTCCTTCTATTTTAAAGCGCGTTCCTGTTTGAAACGCTGATTTAATTTATAAAAATAACTGATCAAATCAATATTCTTAAAAATA
This sequence comes from Stegodyphus mimosarum, assembly GCA_000611955.2. Lineage (NCBI taxonomy): Eukaryota > Metazoa > Arthropoda > Arachnida > Araneae > Eresidae > Stegodyphus > Stegodyphus mimosarum. Next base: position 386,354 of record KK114431.1, read on the forward strand.
CAGATAAATTATGTGTATTTTTTCTGTTAATAATAAATCTGGGTTGCTCTTTCCTGAGACGTTTTCAAATGCAGCTGAATTAACCGCGGGTGTTGTCTCTGGTTAACTAAGAGTCTACTACATTTCCTTTAAAAAGAAAATTAGAAACTATTTCCGATAAAGCCAATAAATTTAGTGCTTTTTACCTTGTATTTTCAAGGGTTGTAGGCCTTCAAACATGATTTCCTCAGGCATGCACCCTAATTTGAATAATAAAAAATTGATGTCTAGACAGAAAACATATTTCTGTCTAGAGAAAACAAGAAAAAAAATGCTACTTTTGAAAAGTTATTTTATCATCATCACTGACCAAATTCTCCGTTCCTAAAATTTAATTCCCCTAAATTACATGTAACTCTACCCAAATATCTGAGCGACTTCACTGAAAAATTATTCTGAAGATCGCCCAGCATCACCTAAATAAAACTAGGTCAGAAATGACAGCCTTAAAATATGAAAAATTGGGACTTTTTTTGCGCTGTGCGGCGACGCCATTTCAGGAGAACTTAACACGGACAAAAATTCAATTTATAATGCATAATTCCGGTTATTGGGCCATTTTTATTATGATTCTGATGATATATCAATATTTAATTAGCTAATGTACATTTTGTGTTGTTTGGCTAGTTTAGTTTAGTAATTGTAACCTATATGTTTAAATTCCAAAAATCCTGAGTAGGGAACGAAAGCTTTTATTTATCAAAGTATGATGAAAATAAGATTAATAACTGATATGTATCCCATTAGGTGGAAAAACTTAGTAATGTACGGTACACTGATTGATAAAAAAATTAAATACAAATATTAACTTATTAATTAAATATTAGTTTAATCTTTATAAAAACTTACAATTGTCTACAAGTACACTATGACAAGAGATCAAACAAAATTTAATAAGAATAACATTAAGCTGAAAAAATCATTAGGATGCTGGAATAGAATTTGCACAATTTAGGTTTATTAATTTGCCTTTTTTATTTTTTTTTTAATTGCTCGGAAATATTTTCTTTAAAAAAGGCTAAAAATTAAAAAACCGGGAAATTCTGTGACCAGGAGAATCCTGATAAAAGTGGAAGAGTTGCCACTAAGCAAAAGACTTGAAACTGAGATTAAAGGTACATTTCTTTCAAAATATTTATTTTGCAATAGCTAATAATAGCCATATTAACAATTTTAAATTGCAAAAACTTCATTTAATACAAAAGAGTACCTACAATGTGCTGAGGTGAAATCATTACTTTGAAGAAAATTTGATGGTTGTTGTAAGCATTGATGAAGCAAGGTTTTGTGCACAGAAGGGCCTAGTCACAAGTAAACTCTGAATGCAATACCGAATGAAAAAAGTAGCGCACGTGTGTACACAAATACCCTGCAGCGGTACTTACATATTAGCACAACCACCTTAGTAGAAGTTGCCAAATTTTCAGGATTTGCCAAACTCTAGCAACCATGCATAACGCGACATTTCTTCAGGCAACCATACTCATAACAGTTCTTCAGTCAAGCAACATCGCTATTTCTGTACGCGCTCTTTTTTAAATGTTCTAACTTTGAACGGTTCATTGACAAATCATATTTTCTGGTCTTAAACTCAATGATAAAATATGTGCATGCCGACAGTGGTAGAAATTGCGATAAAATTTCTGTAGGAATACAATGATTTGCTGCAAAAATGGTTATGGAAACAACTGCTTTGAATCTGATATTAAAGCAATCACCACTAAATTTCCACCAGAACAAAAAGAAAAGTTTGTACGTAGTTTTATTGGTTGATTTTTTTGAATAAAAACTAAATTAAAATGTAAAATATACATGTAATAATATGTATGTATGTAATACGTAAATTCTTGGAATTGAATGATGACTTGTGCCATTAGTCTTTTCCATATGTAAGAAATCCCCGAATTGCGCGAAGGTGATGATTGTGTTATTACATCAGTAGGCATGCAGTTACCCAAAACAAAGTGTGAAGTAAATCCATCCATGCTCCCATGCCTTTTAAACAATACGGAAGATTTGGGGAAAGAATAATAAAAACCATCCATGAAGGTTAATATTTACGTTAGTATGCATAATCAGACTGCAAATAAAAGCAATGTCCACAATTACAATTATTTTATAATGAGAGAAGCTAGGATATCTTGATTATAAAACTATTTGTTACTGGAGGAATACAGACTGCATGTGCTTTTTCAATTACCTGTGCTATAAATAATGATGAAAATAAAATCAGAATCTTATAAATATCCAACTTCTTTTGCTAGATTAGAAATAAAATAAAACAATTAAGTATGTACCGAACTTTATTTGTTCTTTTCTTATAAAGATTAATGATGCAAAAGAATGTATTTAATATATTTTCTGATCTTTCTGAAATGACAGCACCCGTTCTGAAAATCTGGCACTCATCCAATTACAGGATTACCAACACAATTCGGAAAAGGGCTACCTATAGCATTTCTAAGATTTCTGCTTTGTTATGGCATCTACGACAGTGAAAAGAGTGGCTATTTCAATACATTCATGCAAATGCGCATTTGGCTTTAAAATAATATGCCTTAAGAGAAAGACTTCAAAGACAATTTCAGAACTGTGAAAGAGATGACTGCTGTTTGCTATTTTTAGTTACATATTAACCACCCCTAAAGGTTTTTTTACACGTTTTAGACACTTCTAATTTGGAGAGCCAATAAAGTATGGGATCATAAAAAGTATACACTTACTGTGTTAGAAAAAAATGCTACTTTTTTAGAAAACCAGAAAGAAAAAGTCTACAGTGACCATTCCATTACTGTGAAATGGATGAACCAGAAAGAAAAAAAGTCTGCAGTCACCATCTTATTACTATGAAATGGCTGACTACCGTTTTTACTCATATACTATAACTCCAAAATTTTCAGCACATGGGAACTTCTAATTTATGAGTTAGGTTATTTGAATATGGCAGACATGGAGAGTGATGCCCTTGTGGAGGATTTTTTAAGGGAAAATGGCTCGTATTGCCGTTAAACTTAGGGGAAAACATGAAAATCAACCATGCAATAAGCCCGTTTGCCTGTGTTTAAATTTGAATTGAACTACCAGTATTCAGTGGTCTTAACCACTTTGCTACAGGTGGAGCTCTAATCTATGGCAGCAACAAAATATGGATTGATAGCAAAGTACTTACTGTGTTAATAATAATAATAATAATAATAATAATAATAATAATAATAATAAAACAGGCATGAGTACAAAAGCTGCAACTGACTTCTTTGAAGTGTACAAAATACAATACTAACGATATAACTTTAATGTGTACTTTTAAATTAGTCGGTGCTAAATATTATACTGCTGACCATGAAATTTACTCCAAATTTCATGGTCAGCAGTATAATATTTAGCACCGACTTTTTTTTCTTTTTATTAAATAAAATCATCTAATATACATTTCAGAAATCCATAATGTTCATACTGCATAACAGAAACTAGAAGAAAAAAAATTGTTTACTATGTAGGGTCATTTAGTTTTTTAGAAGCAGGAGAGATGAAAAATGAGCAATGCCTTCGTCAGGAATCGAACCATGGACCTCTCGGTTACACCTTGAGCGTGCTGACCACTACACCGGGAAGGCACGGGTAAAAGGTAGGAGAAATACCTTATATACACCCCCTTTTAAAGGGCGAATGGGGATTAGGGGCCCCAACTGCCAAATCGTGGTGGTGGAGAATCATCATCCACCACCTTTTAGTTCGGGCACCACTTGTACAGTCATTAGGTTTTTTACAAGCAGGAGAGATGAAAAATGAGCAACGCCTTTGCCGAAAATCGAACCATGGACCTGTCGGTTAAGCACCGAGCGTGCTGACCTCTACACCACAAAGGCATGCGCAGAAGGCGGAAAAATACCTTATAACTATTAAATAAGTATCTACAGAAAAATTAATATCAAATTTTGAAAAAAATAATAAATACTATCTACATATCCCAAAATAGCAAAACATCAGCAGCTCAAGAATGTACATCTCAAATATTACTCAAAAAATTTTTTAAAAAGTTCTACCCCCCTTTTTTTTTTTGACAAAATGACACGTGCTATCAAACGCTAAGAAAAGTATGGCAAAATTGGGAGAGAAAATTGCATATGTAGTAAACATGGAAGTTCGAGGGTACTTACGGAAAATCTTGTCGACCACAAGACACGGTGCCAATCGCATCAAACCACTGTGTGTTCAAACTTCTCTCGGGTAATTATTCCAATTTATAACAATCTTGTCACTTACCTCTTAATTCCTCTTTTTCCCATTCAATAGTCATCAATTCTCTGTGCCAACTATACATGAACTGGAGTGCAGTCAAAAATGAAACAGTTAACCCCACGAACCACGTTCCCTCTCGAATTGACATTCGCTTCGCACAATAATTAATATTGCAACACCATAGCTTCTCAGTTTTTAAATAGAGCGCCATATCGTAGCCATTAACACATTTTTTTTAGGCCAGTCAGATTCCATAACTTTGGAAATATACAACAGCATGCTTTTCTGTAGTAGGTAGGTTCCAAATTAAATTTTTTTTCCTCAAGAATGTGTGATAGAGGGAAAAAAAGGAGTCTTTTACTCAAGAATAATTAACACGTGTAATCAAGGTTACACCAAACCTAGCGTGTTTCAATAAGACTTCTCAATTTTTGGCGAAAAATCGCGTAGTTTGGCATCTTTCCTTTAACAGGCAAAAATGGTCGACAGGTTTTCACGTAAGTACCGAAATTTCAGATATTGTTACTTGAAGGTATGCGGTTGCGATGACTTAAAACAATAGAACTCTCGCGGTTCCGGATACAGTGAAAAAACTTTGAAATTTCCGAATGGGAACACCCATTTTTTTTCCTGAGCAAATTGATTAATGCAGCAAAAAACCATACGTGGTGTTGCAACGATACACATATGTTTAAAAATGTAGGCATAAAACATTTGCAAAGAATCGCATCATGAAGGTCCAATGACAGCAGAAGAGAGGAGAGGTAGCACGTTTTATTGCAAACACATATTTTCAACGCCTACAATGTTCTAAGATAGAATAACCTCCTGTAACTTTGCAGCTTCGTTGCCACCGCGATTCTCCTACATCAATCAAATAGATTTTTGGTTCTGCGGTTATCTGAAAGCTACAGTGTACACATCAAATCCACGAAAACTGTCAGAATTTAAAGATGTCATAAAACGTAGAGTTATACAGATTCCTCCCGCAATTTCGCATTCGTCATTGTTGTCCACAACCTCCCGCATACAATGTGTTATTGTCTTCGAAGGTGGGCACACTGAAAGCTTGTAATTCCAATAAAAGTTTAATTTTTTTCCTTCTCCTCTCTTGTCAATGATCTTTACCATGTTCTTTGTGGGATCTTTCAAGACCATGATAAATCTGTGCACGGAAAAAAGCAAGTGCTGCATTAAAAAATGTGGAAATGTTTTCGCTGTAAGCGTTAAAACTCTATTGTTTTAAATCATCACAATCTAGAGCGCATACCTTCAAATAACAATATCTGAAATTTTACTTCTATTGATTGAGTGGATACGCCTTGGGAGTTCATATATCGGGGAAGTTTCTTCATGACCACACTGTATGCTACAATCACATACAGTGGATGGACGGAAAGGCTCTTGAAATACCTATTTTAAAGTAACAGATTATAGCAAGAAATTAAGATTCACCAGCTAATTAAGGGTATATATTAGAGGTATGGCGCAAAATAACGTCTCATATTGGATCACTGAAGCTAATAAAATTTGTTTAAAAACATTACGACTGAGCTAAGCATTTTTTCGAAATGGATGTTAGGTATTTACCGAAAGACTGATGAAAACTTTCCCGGTCCCGTTTATTCTGAAGGATCTAAAAAATATATTCCTGAAAATCTGCATTATATGGAATTTCACGCATATGGAAATATGCAGCTGACCAAGATATCATTTTATTGTTGTTTTAATGGCTAACCTAAAAAACACATCTTATGTTCAGAAAATTTTAGCACAGTCAAAATAAGTTAGGTTACTTGATGACAGCAAACCACACGAGGGCTATCTGCCTAACGTAGCATTTCTTAAATTGTGGGTTGCAAGGAAAATGCTGGTGTCGCAAAAATTCAGATAAATGAATTTTAAGAAATAGTAATTGGGATCCCTTCATTATCTTTAATATATTACATTTTCTGTGGAGTGCATCTATAAAATGACATATACTACTAAAATGACATAATACCTGGAATATATTTTTACCATACTTGAAGGAGGTCTTGGACCATCTAAGAATACCATATGTTAAGCATTATACAACCTTGGGTGTCGTTCTGTTATCAGAACCAGATTCAGAATCTAGTCTAAGTAACAGAATGGTACCCAAACTTAATAAAACTTACTGAAATCTTAGAGAAGTTTCTGGTGATCTCTCTAAAGAATACGCAACAATTCTTTGGATTCTTCAGAAACTCAACAATTCATTGGATTTGCATTTTTTCAGATATCTATCGATATGCAATGAGAGGTAAATTTGCATGCACAATGCAGAGTCAAAAAAAGGTAGATAAGTCTGCCGTTTCTCAGCAGACTATCTTTGATTTTTGTACGTTAGGCATTTGTTTATCTTACATATCTTTCTTTTTACACATTATGAAAATGACCAGATCCTGTTGCAAAACAGGGTCAACTTGAAAAAGCGTTATGATCAGTGTTTGGTGAAACATTTTCAACTCATTAAAAGAACTTTAAAACAGTGGCAGAAAGTTGACCACATAAACCGAGATTTTTATTATTAACAGATGGAAAGAAAGCATATTTCTTTACCTGAAAATATCTTGATTTGACAAGTTACACACTTTACGAAAAGGAGATAATATTCCTTACATATACTGTACACATTTCTTTTGATTGCACTCTGACTTAAAAGGTATTTCGTTCACACCTGCAACACAGGGTCTAAGCAGCACCCACTTAGAGAAGCTAAATCTGTGCATGCGTGGATGTGTCTACAGCTTTCCCGCTCTGTTTTCCCATTCTGGTTTCGCATGTTTGATCTGTGTGGTCGACGCTTTCTGCAAGTTAGCATAAAGTTGTAAACTTCGAACTTTATGCCAAGAGCCCTAAACCAGATTTTGTGACGTAGCACAGACTGGTTACCTGGCAACACAGCTCAGCTTAAACCACTCATGCCCTTTATACCGTCGCCTGAACGCAGTTCAACAGAAATGAAGAAAGTCCCAATGTATAAACATGAAAGAATGGTCACATTGCATCTCATGCATGCCAGAAGAGGTGACTAAATTGGGCAACCTGTGTCCTAGGGCATAGTTAGACACGCTTCCTAGAAGTTTATACATATGGCGACCTGATCCTCCAAGTGGGGACTGGACATGAGGTTTATTAGTCTATACTGTAAAAATTTATTTACTGTTGAAATCTGAAGAACATATTTCTCTGCCTTTGAAAAGATGACTGGGAAAAAGAATTGATAACTTGCCCTTTGAAACATAGAATAAATATATTGTCTTTGCATGGTAGTAAAATATTTCAAAAGTTACTGGAATAATTTTATTAAATATAAAATGGGATTTAATGGCAAGTTTAATGGTTCAATGGAAAGGAAACGGAATTCTTAAGGGGGGGAAGACCATTATTTTATATTGCAATGTGACAAACATTTTCGGGAAATGGGATTCATCAAGAGTAAACATATTCAGCATTAAATGAGATTTTAAAGTAGTAATCTAAAGATTAAGTAAAATATGATTTAAAGGCGTATCTTTTAATGATAATGTTAAACGAGATCATGTTCCAACTGAAGATAGTGCAGAAGATGACTTAAGTGACTGTAACTGAAGTCGTTGCAACTAATTCAGTTACTTAATGACATGTTGTTACAGTTACTTAATGACTACAACAAATTTAAGTTCACACCTGTCATGTTAACTAGTTAAGTTCTTTTCACACTTTGTCTTTCTTCAGTTTCCATATGCATGATAAAAAAATTCATTTAGCTTATGTAAGTTAGGGTAGATATTGGTAAAAATATATTTCAGGGTGCACCTGGACAAATATTGGCAACTGGCCAGCAAGGCAAAATTTCAAAGTGGCCGCTTTACACAACCAAACTAACAAGTCAAAGAATTGCACAAACTCAGTATCCATGTGCACACCTATCTATTTTCACTTAAAAACATCACAGAATTGCACAAACTTGGCACTAACGCACTCCTTTGACTTTGTCCACGTACATATCAATCTACTTTAAAAAAATTTGAAGAATGATGTCATATAATGTTAAAACAAAGTTAATAAACTGCATTTTAAATCACACAATGAAATAACATAAAAAAGGAAATACATCTTATCGCATATACAGACTACAAAAAGGAAATATCGACTTGCCATATAAAATTCATAACAGCATCCAAAAACTTCCTAAAATTTTCTGAACTAGAAGATGCATACTGCCATCACCACATAAATTCACAAAAATAAGAGTTAAAAATATCCTCCGCAGTGCCAGACTCTCGGTGGCATTTCTTGCGACACACCCATTCAGCCATCTGAATGATCTTTACGTTCCATCATACACAATTCCGGTACTTACGTGAAAAACCCGTCGACCATTTTTGCCTATTAAAGAAAAGACACCAAACTATGCAATTTTCCCCCCAAAATGGAAAAATCTTCTTTAAACACACTGGGTTAGGTGTGACCTTGATTACCCATGTTAGTTACTATTCTTGAGTAAAGACTTTTTTTTTTCCTCTATCATGCATTTTCGGGAAAAAAAAAAAAGATTTAAATTTGGGACCTGCCTACTACAGAAAAGCATGCTGTTGAATATTTCCAAAGTTATGGAATCTTACCGGCCTAAAAAAAATGTGTTAATGGCTAGAATATGGCAATATTAAGGAAAATTAATGGAAATTTTTAATGAAAAATAAAATATAAATATATAATAAATTTGAAAGAAAAATAAGAACAGAACTTTTTTTCTTGTATTTAGTAAATGG